>CM035842.1:52823356-52934568 GCA_020510985.1 Pholidichthys leucotaenia
CCAGACTAAGAACGATCCAACAGACTCTCATGAATTGTATATCAAGGATTCAGTGTACCCCGCCCGGTATGGGGTTACCGGGGCCCCACCCTGGAGCCAGGCCTGGGGGAGGGGCTCGAAGGCTAGCGTCTGGTGGCCGGGTTTCCACCCATGGGACCCGGCCGGGCTCAGCCCGAAGGAGTTACATGGGTCCGCCCTCCAGTGGGCTCACCACCTGCAGGAGGGATCATGGGGGTCCGGTGCTATGTGGATCAGGTGGCGGTCAAAGGCGGAGACCTTGGCGGACTGATCCCAAGCTTTCTAAACTGGCTTTTGGTACGTGGAATGTCACCTCTGGTGGGGAAGGAGCCTGAGCTGGTGTACGAGGTTGAGAGATACCGGCTAGATATAGTCGGCCTCACTTCAACACACAGCTCCGGTTCCGGAACCAGTCTCCTGGAGAGGGGCTGGAGCTTGGCCTTTTCTGGAGTTGCCACGGGCGAGAGGTGACGAGCAGGGGTGGGTATTCTTATATCGCCCCACCTTGCTGCCTCTATATTGGAGTTTTCCCCGGTGGACGAAAGGGTTGCTTCCCTGCGCCTTCGGGTTGGGAAACGGATCCTGACCATCGTTTGTGCCTATGCACCAAATGATGTTTCAGAGTACCCACCCTTTTTGGAGTCTGTGACTGGGGTGCTGGAGGGTGCTCCTCTTGGAGACTCCATTGTCCTACTGGGGGACTTCAATGCGCACGTGGGCAACGACAGTGAAACCTGGAGGGGGGTGATTGGGAGGAACGGCCTGCCCGATCTGAACCCGAGTGGTGTTCAGTTATTGGACTTCTGTGCTAACCACAGTCTGTCCATAACGAACACCATGTTCAAGCATAAGGGTGTCCATATGTGCACCTGGCACCAGGACACCCTAGGTCGCAGGTCGATGATCGATTTTGTTATCGTATCATCAGACCTGCGACCGTATGTCTTGGACACCCGAGTAAAGAGAGGTGCAGAGCTGTCAACTGATCACCACCTGGTGGTGAGTTGGATCCGATGGCAGGGGAGGAAGCCATTCAGACCTGGTAGACCCAAACGTATAGTGAGGGTGTGCTGGGAGCGTCTGGCTGAGGCCCCTGTCCGGGAGGTCTTCAACTCCCACCTCCGGAAGAACTTCAACCACATTCCGAGGGAGTCTGGAGACATGGAGTCTGAATGGGCCATGTTCTCCACCTCTGTTGTTGAAGCGGCGGCCCAGAGCTGCGGCCGCAAGGTGGTCGGTGCATCTCGTGGTGGCAACCCCCGAACCAAGTGGTGGACACCAGTGGTGAGGGGGGCCATTAAGCTGAAGAAGGAGTCCTATCAAGCTTGGTTGGCTTGTGGGACTCCCGAAGCAGCTGAGGTGTACCGGCAGGCCAAGCGGAGTGCAGTTCGGGTGGTTGCTGAAGCAAAAACCCGGGTATGGGAGGAGTTCGGTGAGGCCATGGAACAAGACTTTCGGTCGGCCTCAAAGAGATTCTGGCAAACTGTCCGGCGGCTCAGGAGGGGAAAGCAGCTCCCCGTCCACACTGTGTATGGTGCGGATGGGACACTGTTGACTTCGACTGGGGACATCGTCGGGCGGTGGAAGGAATACTTCGAGGATCTCCTCAATCCCACTGATACGCCTTCCACAGTGGAAGCAGGGTTTGGGGACGAGGGGGATGACTCGCCTATCACAGGGGCTGAGGTCGCCAAGGTGGTTAAAAATCTCCTTGGTGGCCGGGCCCCGGGGGTGGACGAGATTCACCCCGAGTACCTCAAGGCCCTAGATGTTGTTGGGTTGTCATGGTTGACACGCCTCTGCAACATTGCGTGGAGGTCGGGGGCAGTGCCTTTGGAATGGCAAACCGGGGTGGTGGTTCCTCTCTTTAAAAAAGGGGACCGGAGGATGTGCTCCAACTTTAGAGGGATCACACTCCTCAGCCTCCCTGGGAAGGTCTATGCCAAGGTACTGGAGAGGAGAGTCCGGCCGTTGGTCGAACCTCGGATTCAGGAGGAGCAATGTGGTTTTCGTCCTGGCCGTGGCACATCGGAGCAGCTCTTTACCCTCTTGAGAATTCGAGGGTTCGTGGGAGTTTGCCCAACCAGTTTACATGTGTTTTGTGGACTTGGAGAAGGCATTTGACCGCGTCCCTCGTGGATTTTTGTGGGGGGTGCTTCGGGAGTATGGGGTATCGGGCTTGTTGTTACGAGCTATTCGGTCTCTGTATGACCGTTGTGAGAGTTTGGTTCGTATTGCCAACACTCGGTCGGAGTCATTCCCAGTGAGAGTTGGACTCCGCCAGGGCTGCCCTTTGTCACCGATCCTGTTCATAATTTTTATGGACAGGATTTCTAGGTGCAGCCAGGGAATGGAGGGTGTCATGCTTGGTGACCACAGGATCTCATCTCTGTTGTTTGCAGATGATGTTGTCCTGTTGGCTTCATCCAGCAATGACCTACAGCTCTTGCTGGGACGGTTTGCCGCTGAGTGTGAAGCGGCTGGGATGAGAATCAGCACCTCCAAGTCCGAGTCCATGGTCCTCAGCCGGAAAAAGGTGGATTGTCCTCTCCGGGTTGGGGACAGGCTCCTGCCCCAAGTGGAGGAGTTTAAGTATCTTGGGGTCTTGTTCACGAGTGAGGGGAGAATGGAGCGAGAGATCGACAGACAGATTGGAGCAGCATCTGCAGTGATGCGGACGTTGTACCGGTCTGTTGTGGTGAAGAGGGAGCTTAGTTCTAAGGCAAAGCTGTCGATTTACCAGTCAATCTACGTTCCTACTCTCACCTATGGTCACGAGCTTTGGGTAATGACCGAAAGAACGAGATCACGGATACAAGCGGCTGAAATGAGCTTTCTCCGTAGGATTACTGGACTCACCCTCAGAGATAGGGTGAGGAGCTCAGTCATCCGGGAGAGGCTCAGAGTAGAACCGCTGCTCCTCCACATTGAAAGGAGTCAGTTGAGGTGGTACGGGCATCTGATTAGGATGCCTCCTGGACGCCTCCCACTTGAGGTGTTTCAGGCACGTCCCACTGGGAGGAGACCCCGGGGCAGACCCAGGACTCGGTGGAGAGACTATGTCTCCCAGCTGGTCTGGGAACGCCTTGGTATCCCCTCTGAAGAGCTGGAGCAGGTGGCTGGGGAGAGGGAAGTCTGGGCTTCTCTGCTTGAACTGCTGCCTCTGCGACCCGGACCTCCGGAAAAGTGGTAGAAGATGGATGAATGGATGGAGTTGACAGTGCATGTCAGAGCACAAACCAAGCATGAAGTCAAAGAAATTGTCTGTAGACCTCTGAGACAGGATTGTCTTGAGGCACAAATCTGGAGAAGGATACAGAAAAATATCTGCTGCTTTGAAGGTACCATTGGGCACAGTGGCCTCCATCATCTGTAAATGGAAGAAGTTCGGAACCACCAGGAACTCTTCCTGAAGCTGGCCGGCCGTCTAAACTGAGTGATCGGGGGAGAAGGGCCTTAGTCAGGGAAGTGACCAAAAACCCAATGGTCTGTCAGAGCTCCAGCCTTCCTCTGTGCAGAGAGGAGAACCTTCCAGAAGGACAACTATCTCTGCAGTGATTCACCAATCAGGCCTGTATGGTAGAGTGGCCACATGGAAGCCACCCCTTAGTAAAAGGCACATGGCAGCCCACCTGGAGTTTATCAAAAAGGCACCTGAAGGACTCTCAGACCATGAGAAATAAAATTCTCTAATCTGATAAGACAAAGATTGAACTCTTTGACATGAATGCCAGGCGTCATGTTTGGAGGAAACCAGGCACCCCTCATCACCAGACCAATACCATTCCTACAGTGAAGCATGGTGGTGGCAGCATCATGCTGTGGGGATGTTTTTCAGCAGCAGGAACTGGAAGACTAGTCAGGATAGAGGGAAAGATGAATGGAGCTATGCAGAGAGAAATTCTGGATGAAAACCTGCTCAAGAGTGCTCTTGGCCTCAGACTGGGGCGACAGTTCATCTTTCAGCAGGACAATGACTCGAAGCACACAGCCAAGATATCAAAGGAGTGGCTTCAGAACAACTCTGTGAATGTCCTTGAGTGGCCCAGCCAGAGTCCAGACTTGAATCCAATTGAACATCTCAGGAGAGATCTGAAAATGGCTTTGCACCAACGCTTCCCATCCAACCTGGTGGAGCTTGAGAGGAGCTGCAAAGAGGAATGAGGGAAACTGCCCAAAGATAGGTGTGCCAAGGTTGTGGCATCATATTCAAAAAGGCTTGAGGCTGTAATTGCTGCCAAAGGTGCATCAACAAAGTATTGAGCAACGGTTGTGAATACTTATGTACATCTGATTTCTTAGTTTTTTATTTTTAATAAATTTGCAAAAATCTCAACAAAAAAAAATTCGTGTAGTTGTTATGGGATAGTGTGTGTAGAATTTTGAGGAATAAAATGAATTTACTCCATTTTAGAATAATGCTGTAACATAAAATGTGGAAAAAGTGAAGCGCTGTGAATACTTGATGGATGCACTGTACAGTGCAATGGAAATGGACAGTTAAATCTGTTTCAGTAATTCAGTTCATAAAGTTAAACTCACAGATTCATTGCACACACAGTGAGATATTTCAAATGTTTGTCATTCATCATCTTCAACCGTTTAATCCTTTTCAGGTCATGGGAGGGCTGAAGCATCGTTGGAGGAGAGGCAGGGTACACCCTGGACAGATTGTCAGTCCACCACAGGGCCAACACACACAGACAAAAAAACATTCACTCTCATATTCAAGGACAATTTAGAATCCCCGGTTGATGCCAGTTAACCGAGCTTGTGTGTCTTTGTCCTGTGGGAGGAAACCAGAGTACCCGGAAAAAACCTACGCAGACATGGGGAAAACACGAAAACTCCAAACAGAAGTGTCACTGCTGGTCAGGGGGTGGGACTGAACCGCGACCTTCCTGATGTGCTGCCACAGTGCCAACCACCGCAGCACCAAGCAGCCCCATTTCAAGTGTTTGTTCCTTTTAATTTTGATGATTATGGTTTACAGCTAATGGAAACCTGAAATTCAGCTTCTCAGAAAATTACATTAAATAAGACCAATTTAAAAAGATTTTTCATAGAAATATTGCTCAACTGAAAAGTATGTCTATGTATGTACTCAGTACTTGGTTGGGGTTCCTTTTGTATCAAAATCTGCATCAGTGAGGCATGGCATGGAGGTGATCAGCCTGGCACTGCTGAGGTGTTATGGAAGCCCAGGTTGCTTTGATAGCGACCTTCAGCTTGTCTGCATTGTTGGGTCTGGTGTCTCTCATCTCCACCGATCTCTCCAGCCCCATAGATTCTCTATGGGGTTTAGAGCAGGAGAGTTTGTTGGCCATTCAAGCACAGTGATACCATGGTCATTAAACCAGGTTTTGGTACTTTGGGCAGTGTAGCCAGGTGCCAAGTTCTGCTGGAAAATGAAATCAGCATCTCCATAAAGCTTGTCAGCAAAAGGAAGCATGAAGTGCTCGAAAATTTCCTGGTAGATGGCTGCGCTGATGCTGGATTTGATAAAACATGGTGGACCAACACCAGCAAATGACATTGCTCCCCAAATCATCACTGACTGTAGAAACTTCACACTGGACCTCAAACAACTTTGATCCCGTGCCTCTCCACTCTTCCTTCAGACTCTTTGACCTTGATTTCCAAATGACACAACTTGGTGCCTGATTTGGGGAGCCATGCCATGTGCTGGTTTTCTGGTTTACCTCATTGGGTTAATTGATTTATTATTAGATTACTACTTTGATTTTACATCATCAAGCAAATGGGAGTGACTCGGAGGGACAGGATTAGAAATGAGTATATCAGCGGGACAGCTCAGGTTGAGCAGATTGGAGACAAAGTAAGAGAGGCAAGGTTGAGATGGTTTGCACATGAGCACCCGTGGTTGAATTTAACAGATTTTCTCAAGTTTCTCAGATCCAGGAAAAAAGGCCTGCTTTTGGTAGCCTTCAGCATGCATTTCATCCATTGACTATGTTCCTGGCAGCAGCAGAAATAGTAAACAATTCCCTCATGGTTGATTTTTTCTTCTTTTTACATTTCATAACAAAAAGCCTCAGTGTAGCAATATGGTATGTCTTATCTACTTTCCTTGATTCAGTTCAACTTGATTTATATCATTTATTTATATGATAACTGGAATTTCTGGAATTTCCCCATTGTGGGACTAATAAAGGCTCATCTTAACTACCTCAGCTGTTTGCACAGAAAGACTTGGCACACCAACAGCAATCTGCTGCTGTATGTCTCTGCACCTTACTGCAACCATTTGCACAAATGCCATACCTGCTGCTGTCTGTTATTGCAATGTGATCATGTGCAGTTCAATGGGTCACTGTCTGCACCTACACTACCACACTGAACTTGCACTTACGGGTATTATGGCTCTATTCTCTTTTCTGTACATAGGATTGCTGGGTTTTTAATCTTTTATCTTTATTTGTAGTACGGGTAGCATTACTGTGCATAGACTGCTGTTGTTTTTCATCCTTATTCCTTCTTTTCTTATATATTGCACAAAAACAGCATTTTAATTCTCCTGTATGTGTAGAAGTATTGACAAAAAAAAGTTTTTGAATCTTTGAATCTTACATAGCGGTAGTTCACAACAGTCATCTCATAGCACTGTCAAACTGTAGGGGAAAACCCCACAATTGCAGAAAGACCCCAGCAATCAGGCAATCCCCTGTGAGCAGCGCTTGGTGACGGTGGAGAGGAAAAACTCCCTTTTAGCAGGAAGACAACTCCAGCAGAACCAGGCTCAGAGAGGAGCAGACATCTGCTGTGATTGGCTGGGAGTGAGGGGATACAGAAGAAGAAAAGACTAGACATGTAGAGAGCCAGTAGAGATGGTTTGGGCATCTGATCAGGATGCTTCCTGGATGCCTCCCACTTGAGGTGTTTCGGGCTCATCCCACTGGGAGGAGACCCCGGGGCAGACCCAGGACTCGCTGGAGAGACTACATCTCCCAGCTGGCCTGGAAACATCTTGGTATCCTCTCTGAAGAGCTGGAGCAGGTGGCCGGGGAGAGGGAAGTCTGGGCTTCTCTGCTTGGGCTGCTGCCTCCACAACCCGGACTTCCGGACAAGCGGTAGAAAATGGATGGATGGATGGCTGTAGAGAGCAAACAGCATGATGGGGACTCAATCTATGGGAGAGAACAAAGATGTTAATGGCCAGCAAAAATATTTCATTGAGAGTGAAGAAACAGTGAAGTCCAGTGCATTGTTGGAGGTCCCCCGGCTGTCTAAACCTATAGCAGCATAACTAAGGAAGATTCAGGGTCATCTGATCCCACCCTAACTATAGGCGATGTCAGAAAGGAAGTTTGAACCCTATTCTTAAAAGCAGAGATCGAGTCTGACTCCCGAATCTAGATTGGCAGCTGATTCCAAAGGAGAGCAGCTTGATAACTGAAAGCTCTGCCTCCCATTGTACTTCTGGAGATTCTAGGTATTACAAGTAATCCTGCATTTTGGGAGTGTAGTGCTCTGTTAGTATGATAAGGTAGTATCAGATCTTTAAAATAACAAAGGGCCTGATTATTTAGAGCTTTGTAAGTGACAAGGATTTTTTTTTTGATGAAACTTTGGTATTTGCAAATATAATTACTCAAAGAAACTTTCCTTTTTGACAACAGAAAATAGCACATCAAATAGGTTCATTTTGTCTTCTTTTAATTATTTATCTTTTGTTCATATGAAAGACAAAAAGTAAAATAGAAAGATGTCTTTACCTTCTTTACATGTTTCAACTGCACTGCAGCCTTCGTCAGAACGTCAGAACTTAAGGCTGCAGTGCAGTTGAAACATGTAAAGAAGGTAAAGACATCTTTCCATTTTATTTTTTGTCTATCATATGAACAACAGATAAACAGAAAATAGCCTTAGGTTGCAATGACTGTCTTGAATACCATTTTGTTTAGGCTTTTTTTCCCCCTCACTTAACTGCCATTCTGCATCCTCTGGTATTTTCCCCATCATTCATCTTCCTTTGTAGTCAGTTTGTTTCATTATTACTTCATACTGTGACAGAAATGTTGATTTTCAACACGCTGCACTTTCAAAAGAACAACAGAGCTGATTTTATTGTACCCAGGTATTTCCATTTAAAAAATATTGGAAAAACTAATTCCATTTTAACCTGCTCTTACATCCTGGAATTGCTCATATGGCAGCTTTCTCTTACAACCAACACAGTTTTTACAATCAATATATACAGTTAAAAATGACAGCTGCAACTGACTTCCCCAAACAAGCCTCTTTCTTATGCAGCTTCAATACTCTTCCACTCTGGGTTCACTTTACTGACCTGGAGGAAAGGTCCCGATTGGACAAAAGTGCCATTCTCACAAAGCTAATTTTAAAAAGTAATGTATAAAAAAACATTAACAACTCTATCACAAAAAAAGGTATTTCAATATTTTGGCTAACAGATGATATCCTTCACTATTGGATCAGTGACCCCAGTTACATGGTCACAAAAATCCGATAACTGGGAGTAATCAGATAGTGATAACCTGATTTGACGTGTTTACATGCACTGAATAAACAGATTATTGGGCCAAAAACTACTTGAGTTAATGACCCCGGTTACATGGTTTTTAATCGACTTATTCTGTTTACATGGCCACTTGAATAATCAGATAACTCCAGAAATGCAGTCAGAACTGGTTTATTCGTGTGCATGTCAACATGGTCAACATGGGCCGTTATCTTAATATTCTGTTTACATTACTTATTGGATAATCAGATAGCCTCAGAAATCTGTTTAATTGATTTTTAGGGTGCGTAAACATAGCCATTGATTAAACATCAAATGACGGAGCATCACAAATTTACACTGAACGCAGGTTCATGATAAAAGCTGCAAATTTATGAAAATGTGAAAAATGAGTAAAAATAGAAAAAACACAAATTTGTCATATTGATAGAATGATCAGCTCACGTGCAGGGAACCACATCAGCGAAAACGCTCACGACACAGAGAAACGTTTAAACAGTTTATTGATTTCAAAAACAAAGCACCGTTATGGAAAACGCCACTCACCAGAGGAAGACTAGGCCTGTGGGGAGAGATGAGAGCAATTAGTGGAGAAAGGCGGTTGTGCAAGTGGATAGTCAAATTACCACTTACACGAGCCGAGCAGAGAACCCAACAGAGAGAGACCCAGCAGTAATAGAGGAACCAGCGGAATGACGCTGGCAGGAAACAGGTAGGGAAAGAGCTTGGTGGTGTCTGACCGGGTGGAGAAGGCTGCTGAAGCGGGATGAGGTTGATGGGGCAGGTGAGCGCACAACAATCCCCGAAGACGCACCACACAGATGACAGCAACCTGAGAAGGGAAGAAAGCAGAGGAAGAGTGATGTTACGTCCGACACCGAAGGCCCGAAGCCCGTGTCGAGCAAAAGGGGCGTGTCCAGATGAAGCCTGCCTCGAGGCCTGTATAGTTTGTCACAGTATCACGTGACAAAAGGCAAACGAAGCTCCATTTTCTAAAATCACATGATTGCCTCGTTATTTGATGCGATTTGTTTAAAAAGCTGCGGGAAATACAGGAAATGTTCTGCGTGATCCGAGGTGACGCTGAAGATCGTGACGTGCAGAAGAGAAGAGACGAGAGAAGAGCAGAACTATGGAACCACCAAAAAGAAGAAGGACATCTACAGTTTGGGAGCACTTTGACTTGATTTCTCCCAAGAAGGTAAAACAATGTACAACTGCTTCGATTGATCACATAGAAGATAGATAAAATAGATGAGGTACATAAAACAGATAAAATCAATAATATAGATTAAATAGATAGGACTTATGTGTTACATGTTGATACAATGATAATGTTACCAAGAAATACGTATGCATGAACATAATGTTATTTCTTATTATTTTTTAAGGTGACGTGTCGGCTATGCATGAGAGAACTGTCATACAGCAACAACACCACCTGTATGCTGAGGCATTACCGTGCATTTCATGAGAATGAACAGTCACAAACCAGGCCATGTAATATACCCATCATCTCTTTAAATGCAATATTCTTGAAATACAACAGCCTGTACTATGCTGACATAATTTTGGTTCTGTTTAGGTACCAGGAAACATGATGTGGATGAAGCCGTGGTTAATATGATCATAAAAGATTCACAGCCATTCTCATTGGTAGAGGACGAGAGATTTAGGAACCTCATCCGTGTCCTTGATCCAAATTACACTCTACCATCAAGACAGGTATGAGTTGCATATCGATGATGCTGGGGGAATTACTATTAAAAAGATTTCAGCAGTAATAGTATATCTATCATGCACCTTTGTTTTCTTTTACAGGCTTTAAAGGCTATAGTTGATAAAAAATTTACAGAGGCCAAAGAGAAGGAAAAGGAAGAGGTCCAGAAGGCCACAGCTGTAAGTCTGACCGCAGACATGTGGACTTCCATGAACATGGAGGCATATCTTTGTGTAACCTGCCATTATATAACAGAGGAAGATGCCCTTAATACGGTCATGCTAGGTGTTGAACATTTCCCAACAAGTCACACAGCTGACAATTTAGCCCTGGCACAGGCTAAAATCCTGGATGAGTGGGGGATCAAGGATAAGGTGAGCTGCTTGGTCACAGATGCCGCAGCCAACATGAAAGCCTGTGCAAGGATACTGCAGGTCAGGCACAGCATCTGTGTTGCCCATGCACTTAATTTAATAGTGCGTAAGTCATTTGACGGGGTCCCCATGCTTGCAGACCTGCGTGATAAATCAAGAAAGATTGTCACCTACTTTCGCACCAGCACTACAGCTAAAGAACGTTTAAACCAAATGCAGGACTCAATGGGCAGGCAAAAATACAAACTGATAATAGAGGTAGAGACCAGGTGGAATAGCACCTTATTAATGTTGCAGCGTCTCTTTGAACAGCGTGAAGCTGTAGGTGCAGCCCTGGCTTCACTTCACACTGACCTTCGGCCACTCACTTCATATGAAAATGACACAATTGAGGAAGTAACGAAGGTGTTAGGCCCTTTTCAGCAGGCCACAGTGGAATTATCCGAGGAAAAACGTGTATCAGGGTCAAAGGTGATACCTCTTATGAAGATGCTCCACCACGCAGTTCCGTGTGAAACTTCAAATTTAAAAACTGACCCCGCAAAAGTGTTTGCTGACAACCTCATCCATCGCCTCAGAGAACATATGGCAAGTTTAGAGTCTGTCAGTGTCATGACACTGGCAATATTGCTGGACCCCAGGTTTAAAGACCTGGGGTTTCACAGCCCTCTGAAGGCAAATGAGGCGGTTAAACGCCTGAAAATGGAATGTGCCCATGAAATTAGAGTCGTTGCTCCACAGACACCTCCAACTGCCACCTCTGATGCTGCTGAACCAGTGGCTTCAACATCCAGCTCAGGTACAGGTAGTGTTCATATGATGATATCAATATAAATGTTTGCTTACATACTGATGTGTACTCTTTTTGTAGGTGGTAGTAACCTGTGGCACCTGCTGGACACCACAGTAACTCAGAGGCGTGGGGCATCCAGTGCAGAGGCTGAGGCTATTGTGTAAGTGCAGCGGTACCTGGCTGAACCAAACCTATCAAGACAACAGGATCCACTGCAATACTGGCATAGTCACAAAAATCTATATCCTCATCTATTTAAATTGGCACTTCAGTTTTTGTGTATCCTTGCATCTTCAGTCCTCTGTGAACGAATATTTTCAAAGGCTGGGGAAGTTGTTTCAAAAAGAAGAAATCGCCTGAGCCCCAACACTGTAAAAAAAAAAAAAAAACTTATTCCTGAATAAAAATCAATAAAACACCTCCCCATCCCCCACCCAACTTCCCCAGTCTAGATTCTAACCCAGTCACACAAGCACTTCATATAACTATTTATCCATAAAAACAGCCACACACCAAAATGATTTATTAATATATCACAAATGACCAATTGACACTTTGATATACCGTCAATGTTATTTTGTCAGTGTTACGGGTCCCGGGGAGGTGGCCACAATAACAAAAAGAAATAAGTTTAAAAAAAAACGTGATCCTCCGTGTCTGCTCTTGGGTCTGTAAAATACAGAAAGAGTCTTAGAAAGACAGAACACAGGACCACTCGTGTCTTTCTCCAGATAGTACTCTTATTTTCTTTAACAAATTACTTCACAAACTTGGCAATAGACAAATAAGATAAGATAAGATAAGCCTTTATTAGTCCCACAACGGGGAAATTCCAGGATTGCAACAGCACAGGGATAGCAACACTCAGAGCAACAATCAGAAGGCAAGAAGAGAAAAAAAAAAAGCAAGCAAGCAAGAGCAGCTAATATACATATGTACATATTACTATAAATATATATATATACACACACAGACACACAGTGTAGAGCATTGTAGCTGGATGGGATAAATATATGAGTATGTAAACACACAGTACGGAGCATTGCAGCTAGATGGAATAAATATGTAAATATATAAACAGTGCGGAGCAATGTAGCTAGATGGAATAATATGTAGATATATAAACACACAGTACGGAGCATTGCAGCTAGGTGGAAAAAATATGTAAATATATAAACACAGTGCGGAGCAATGTAGCTAGATGGAATAATATGTAGATATATAAACACACAGTGCGGAGCATTGTAGCTAGATGGAATGAATATATAGATATATAAATATAAACATAAACATAAACACACCCAGTGCGGAGCATTGTAGCTAGATGGAATAAATATGTAAATGTATAAACACACACAGTGCAGAGCATTGTTGCTAGATGGGATGAAACAGCATAACCGTCTACTTAGTTATCCTACATGGTATGATTATGTGCCCATACATATTCTCACCCTCCGTAGCTACCGGTATTTTCCTAGTTGTATGCTGGAGGGGACCATTGTGCAAGTCTATTGCATCTTTTGCATTCAAAAAACTATTAGGTTGTTACGTATTTTTGCTATCTCTGCGAGCAGCCCTGCTTATAGGTTGTACATTCTGACAGCCGTTGGTAGGAAGGACCTGCGAAACCTCTCAGTTGTGCACCTGGGATGATGTAGTCTGCTGCTAAATGAGCTCCTCAGTGCATTCAGTATGTCCTGCATAGGGTGGAACTCTGACTCCAGCAGAGATGACAGTTTAGCCACCGTCCTTCTCTCTCCTATCTCCTCCACCGGATCAAGGCGCTGCCCCAGGACGGAGCTAGCTTTCTTGATCAGTTTGTTCAGTCTCTTCCTATCGGCTGCAGTAATGCCACTGCCCCAGCAGACCACTCCAAAAGTGATGGCTGATGCCACCACCGTGTCACAGAATGTCTTCAGCAGCGCCCCTTGTACACCAAAAGACCTGAGTCTCCTCAGTAGGAACAGCCTGCGCTGTCCCTTCTTGTAGAGTGCGTCAGTATTGTGTGACCAGTCTAGTTTATTGTTCAGATGAACACCCAGGTACTTGTAGGATGTCACCATCTCGATGTCTGTTCCCTGTATATTTACTGGTGCTGTGAGGGGTTGTCCTTGCCTGCGGCAGTCCACCACCAGCTCCTTAGTTTTCCTCGCGTTGATCTGGAGGCAGTTCCGATGGCACCAGTCCACGAAGTCCTGGATAAGCCCTCTGTACTCAGCTTCATCTCCATTGGAGATGAGGCCAACGATCGCAGAGTCATCAGAGAACTTCTGTAGATGGCAGTGTGTTGTGTTGTGTGAGAAGTCCGCAGTATAAAGAGTGAACAGGAAGGGAGCCAACACCGTTCCCTGGGGGGCCCCCGTGCTACTGATGATCGTGTCGGACACACAGTCCCGGGTTCTCACAAACTGAGGCCGGTTCGTGAGGTAGTCCAGGATCCATGATGACAGGTGCTGGTCCACCCCTGCGCACAGCAGCTTGTCCTTCAGGATCATCGGTTGGATGGTGTTGAAAGCACTGGAGAAGTCAAAGAACATGATCCTCACCGCATTCCCGGGCTTCTCCAGGTGGGACAGAGAACGGTGAAGGAGGAAGATCACCGCATCCTCCACCCCAATGCCATGCTGGTAGGCAAACTGGAGTGGATCCATCGCTGGTTCCACTAGGGGGCAGAGGTGAGCAAGGAACAGTCTCTCCAGGGTCTTCATCGAGTGGGACGTCAAGGCCACCGGTCTGTAGCTGTTCAGGTCTTTGGGGTGGGAAGTTTTTGGTACAGGTACCACACAAGATGTTTTCCACAGCTGTGGTACCCTCCCCAGCTTCAGGCTCAGGTTGAAGATGTACGTCACAATCCCACGCAGCTGGTCTGCACAGGACTTGAGGAGCTTTGCGCTGATGCCGTCCGGTCCCGACGCCTTCCTCGCCTTGATCTTCCTCAGCTCCGTCCTCACCTGGGTGCTGGTCAGGGTCAGGATGGGGGGCTGTGTGTTGGGAGTGGCGGGGTGTTGGTGGAGTGGGGAGTGGGCAGCAGGACTTGATGTCTTTACAGGCAGCAGTGGTTGTTGTGCAGTCAAGGGGGAGGGCGGTTGGTCAAACCTATTGAAAAACAAATTCAGATTGTTCGCCCACTCCCTGCCCCCCGTGGCCTGGGGGGAGGTATTCTGGAGCCCAGAGATGGTTTTGAGGTTTCTCCAGACCCCGCTGATGTCGCTCTGTTGCAGCTTGTCCTCCATCTTCCTCCTGAAGCTGTCCTTGCCTTCTCTGATCTTTCTCCTCAGCTCCCTCTGTACGGACTTCAACATCTCCCTGTTCCCCGACCTGAAGATCTTCTTCTTCTCTCTCAGAAGTGTTTTAATCTCAGGGTTGATCCAGGGTTTGTTGTTTGAGCAACACCGTATGGTCTTGGTGGGAATGGATTTGTCCGCACGGAAGCTGAGGTAGCCCGTGAAGGTGTGAATGAGGCCATCGATGTCCTCACCATGTGGATCGCAGAGCTGCTTCCAGGCGGTGGCTTCAAAACAGCCCTTTAGAGTGTCCATTGCCTCCTCAGACCATAACATCACTGTGCGCATGGCCGGGGGTTGTCTGTGCACTAGGGGTTTGTACACCGGCCGGAGATGAACCAAGTTGTGATCCGATCTCCCGAGTGGGGGGAGTTGTGATGAGGTGTACGCCTCCTTAGTGTTTGCGTAGAATAAGTCCAGTGTTTTATTGTCTGTAGTGTGGCATGTGACATACTGGGTAAACGTGGGTAGAATGGGAGACAGTGAAACATGGTTGAAATCGCCTGAGATGAGGAGAAGAGCATCTGGGTGTTCTGTCTGCAGCCTGCTGGTTACTGAAAGGATGACGTCACGCGCTGTCCCAGCGTTCGCCGTCGGATTTGCATAAACAACAATGCAGATCACGTGTGAGTGTTCTCTCGGGAGATATGTAGGCCGCATGCTAACAGCTAGCAACTCAATGTCTTCGCTGCAGTGACGTTGTTTAACAGTGATATGTCCCGGTCTGCACCAGTTGTTGTTAACATACATTATCACTCCACCGCCCCTTGCTTTGCCACTGTCTGGTGTTCGGTCTGCCCTTATCGTGTGGAAACCCTCCAGCTCAATGTTAGCATCTGCTGCTAGTTCAGTTAGCCACATCTCAGTAAACAAAAGGAGAGAGCACTCTCGGTATGTGCTATCGTAACGGCAGATAGCCGCTAGCTCATCTACCTTTCCCAGTATAGAGCGTACATTCCCCATAATAACGGATGGGAAGGTGGGTCTGTACCTTATACTCCTTGTCCGCCGTCTAACACCAGCCCGACAACCACGTCGCTTTCGCCTTATTTCTCTCGGTACGTCGAGTTTTTTCGTCAGCACCGAGTGGCGATTAAGTCCAAGCAGCTGTTCCCTGCTGTACAGTCTCCTGCTGTAAACAGTGGCTCCGTCCGCCGGCTCGGGAGGCATTTTGGGGCGATCTGTGTGTCCGTGATGTATAAAGTGTGTAAAGAAAGAAAGAAAAAAAAAAACTCAGAATTGAGCCGCTGTTGCAAAAGGCAGCCGACTCATGTGGCGCCGGAAGTTTTTTTTTTTTTTTTTTTTTTTTACATATACATATACAACAAATTACTCCACAAACTTGGTAACAGACAAATATATATACAGGACAAACTCTATTAATTAACACCAGGAGACTTTTACATTCACACGGGGCAAAATGTACTTGTATAAAGTAAAACATTTTATGTGAGCTAACAGTCTTTCCCAAAGTTAAACTTGACTGGCGCAAAACCGCTACCGCGATGCGGCTCGCCTTTGATCTCCGGCGCCGGCCGCAGCTTGAACTTGTACAAAAACGTATCAAACTGACACACCAACATCACAGTATTACTCGCCACGAAACACAGAAGTAACACGGATCTTAAGGCTCTTATTTATGGCATTTTTAACCAAATACTGACCTGTAAAATACAGAAAGAGTCTTAGAAAGACAGAACACAGGACCACTCGTGTCTTTCTCCAGATAGTACTAAAGGGGGGCCGGAAGCGCACCCTCATTGTTTACCTGGGGCGGGACGACCGCAGTGCCAAAGGTTCCGCTGCTCACTTAAATATTTATACAGGGCTACATATCAAATGTTAATATTATTGATCGTCCACAATCTCAAAATATATTTAAATGCTCTTAAAATAAAAATAAAATGACAGTCTCTCTGAATTATTTCCAAATGTGGTGCACTATTTGGGTGTACCTCATCAGTATACCATGATCAGGATAGATTGTGTTTTTATCTAGCTTTACAATACCTCAGATGATTATTTTGACATAATACTGGAATAATTATACTAAAAGATCTACTACCCTACATGTAACATACCAGCAGATGTCAGTATTCTTAAATAAGCTGTTAAACGGGGCTTTGTCTGATCAGGATTTGGTGAAGCATTTGGCCAGAAAGACTCGACACATTCACGGGGCCTCATTTCACCATCACTACAGAGGAATAAATTAGCTTATCCTCAACTAGAAATTGCTTACATTTGCTGAGGCAGTATACCCAACGAGCCAGCGCCGAAGTCTCCACTTGGTGGTCTTATGCGCTGGCGAGGCAGAAGTGGCAGGTGCGTCCAATCACAGGTGTAATGATTGCCTGTGAGGTCGGGGAGATTCTTCTCAGGAAGGAGGGGGCGTGCGCTCACCTGAACATGACACAAATTTTTATCAAATTTCTGACTTTTTTCTCATAAATTGAAAACTTGTAAGAATTTGTGACTTTGTTCTCATAAATTAGCATTTTTTTAAATTGTATATTTGAACTTCTCACATTGATTTGCAACTTTCTCATAAACTTGATATTTTTTTCCTGTAAATTTTCATTCTCATAAATTTGCAGTTTTCTTGTAAAGTTGAAACCGTTTTCCTGTAAATGTTCAACTTTTTCTCAATAAATCTGCAACTTTTTTCTTGTAAATTTGTGACGTTTTCTCAAAAATTTGCAACTTTCTCATAAAATTGTAACTTTTTTCCTGCAAATTTTCAATTTTTTTCCTGTAGATTTACAACTTTTTCTCAAAACTGACCTTTTTCTCGTAAATCTGCAACTTTTTTTCTCAAATTTGTAACTTTTTTCTCTTAAATTTAATTTTTTTTTTTTTTTTTAAAGAATTTGTGGCTTTTTTCCTCATAAATTAGCATTTTTTTTCTTGTAGATTTGTAACTTTTTCCCTCATAAATCTGCAACTTTTTTCCTCACTAATTTGCAATTTTTTTCCCCATAAATTTGCAACTTTTTCCCATAAATTGGTGACATTTTTTCCGTTAAATTTTAAGAATTTTTTCGTATTTTTTTAAAAACTTTTCCTCATAAATTAGCATTTTTTTCTTGAAGATTTGTAACATTTTCCTTCATAAATCTGCAACTTTTTTCTCAGTAATTTGCAATTTTTTTTCATAAGTTTGCAACTTTTTCTCATCAGTTGGTGAAGTTTTTTTCCCTTAAATTTTCAGATTTTTTCAAACTTTTTTCCTCATCCATCCATCCATCTTCTACTGCTTTTCCAGAGGTCTGGGTTGCAGAGGCAGCAGTTCAAGCAGAGAAGCCCAGACTTCCCTCTCCCCAGCCACCTGCTCCAGCTCTTCAGAGAGGATACCAAGGTGTAACCCAGTGTTAGAAACGTGAATTAAATTCTAAATATTGATACCGCTTTTAAAAAGAAAAACACCAATTTCACAATGGGAATAAATAAGTTGAATATGAATATTTAAATAAATATATATATATATATTCATAAATAGTTAGGAACATTTTCTGGAAAGTTTTGATAAAGTTCCAAACGTTTTTGGCATTTTGAGCGATCAATGGCTGCATCGTTTGTTGGGCAGCAACAGCCAATGGGGTCACGCCAGCCCTCCCTCGGTCTGTGTGTAATCCGCAGAACGCTGTTAGTGGCAGCAGTAGTGATGGGTCCATGAGGCGTCATGATGCGTTTCGACACATTGCAAAACTGTATTGATACTGTGTTGATACTCTGTCACTGAATACTGACACCTGCTGGACCTTAAAAATCCCTACAGGCAACCTAGTTGACAGACTCAACTGACACTGATTTGATGACCTAGTATATACAATAATATACTGCTCCAAAAAATAAAGGGAACACTGTCCCTCAAACTGTCCACTTAGGAAGCAACACTGATTGACAATCAATTTCACATGCTGTTGTGTGATTTTGTTGTCAGCACATTCAACTATGTAAAGAACAAAGTATTTAATAAGAATATTTCATTCAAATCTAGGATGTTAAGTGTTCCCTTTATTCTTTTGAGCAGTATATAATTTAAGTCACTGTATTTTATATTGTATTATTTCATATCTTCATTTTAATTTCAAATATTGATATTTTTAGATACAGTCAATAAATAATGTGAACATGTATCATAATGTGAAAATCTAAGTGAACGTGTTGTGAATGAAGATGCTTGTGGACTGGGATTTTTTTTTTTTTACAAGTTTTTATTAAAAACAAAAAAGCTTTTCCAACGTTTTGAAATTGAGTCTGTTACGCTTTTTTGATACAACTTCTCCAGCTGTAGAAAACACCCGCTCACACAGCACAGATGAGGCTGGAGTGCAGAGAAATTGTAAGGAAAGCTGAAAGAGGTTTGGATAGATGGTTTTTTGGTTGTCCCAGTATCTCATAGGATCCTGGGACCTGGCAATATTGCCTTCTGCCAGGTATCTCTGCACCTCCTGGATGGCATCAGCTGTGGCACTTTTGGTCTGCCTGCCCACTTCGATGTTGAGATGTTGCCAAAGGTTATCTAAAAAACAACAAATTGGCATTTTAGTACATGATTTCCAAACAACAAATAATGCTGAATAACATGGCTGAAGTGGGTGCAGACAGCTGTTGTGAAGATGGTCCCGTCTAAATTGAGACAATGTGCAATGCAAACTGAGTGCCGAATTTGGAGCTGTCTAGTGGATGCAATCATGTTTGGTGCTGCGTCGGTCACAAAACACTTTATTGGTTATGGCCCAGTCCTCCATCATGCCCCTTTTGACTTGGGCCAAATTGTCAGCAGTGTGACTTTGTGGAAAGTATTGCACTCCCAACACAGACGTACACAACTGCAAATTCTCATTAATGTAGTGACAGGTAAGAGCCAAGTAAGCCTCCATGTTCACAGATGTCCACATGTCAGCTGTTATACTCACTGCCACAGCTTGCTGTACTTCCTTTTTCACTCGTTCCCATTCCTCCTCGTACTTTTTGGCCACCATTTGTTTGATGGTCTGAAAATTACACCAAGTCAAACCAAAAGCAAATCCATATATTTAAATTAAAGATTAAATAAATTGGGACTTCCGGTTATGGCGGCCACGTAGGAAGACGTGTTTCACACTGCTCTGCTCCTAAAAATAAAAAGTAGGCTAAAACTCTCTTAATTGCAACAAAAACCTATTCCAGCATTTAGGCGCGGATATGGTAAAGACCAAGGCTGGGAAATTAGGCGGAGGAAAAAGTAATTCGACAAAACAATCCAAACTAACAGACTTCCACGCTCGTGACGAAGCAGAAAAATCTCCAGAGATTATGACGGAGGATGTAGCCAGCGGCGGAGCGGTAACTGCTGAGGAGGGGACAAGCGCGGTGCTCGCTGCCATCAGCTCCATGAGAACAGACTTTTCGTCTAAATTTGATGGGATTATAGCAGCGATAACTGTTCCCCAGGGAACGGTTTTGGCTCCCTTCCTGTTCACCCTTTATACTGCGGACTTCTCACACAACACAACACACTGCCATCTACAGAAGTTCTCTGATGACTCTGCGATCGTTGGCCTCATCTCCAATGGAGATGAAGCTGAGTACAGAGGGCTTATCCAGGACTTCGTGGACTGGTGCCATCGGAACTGCCTCCAGATCAATGCGAGGAAAACAAAGGGGCTGGTGGTGGACTGCCGCAGGCAAGGACAACCCCTCACAGCACCAGTAAATATACAGGGAACAGACATCGAGATGGTGACATCCTACAAGTACCTGAGTGTTCATCTGAACAATAAACTGGACTGGTCACACAATACTGACGCACTCTATAAGAAGGGACAGCGCAGGCTGTTCCTACTGAGGAGACTCAGGTTTTTTGGTGTACAAGGGGCGCTGCTGAAGACATTCTATGACACGGTGGTGGCGGCATCAGCCATCACTTTTGGAGTGGTCTGCTGGGGCAGTGGCATTACGGCAGCCGATAGGAAGAGACTGAACAAACTGATCAAGAAAGCTAGCTCTGTCCTGGGGCAGCGCCTTGACCCAGTGGAGGAGATAGGAGAGAGAAGGACGGTGGCTAAACTGTCATCTCTGCTGGAGGCCGAGTTCCACCCTATGCAGGACATACTGAATGCACTGAGGAGCTCATTTAGCAGCAGACTACATCATCCTAGGTGCACAACTGAGAGGTTTCGCAGGTCCTTCCTACCAACGGCTGTCAGACTGTACAACCTAAGCAGGGCTGCTTGCAGAGATAGCAAAAAGACGTGACAACCTAATAGTTTTTTGAATGCAAAAGACTTATACAATGGTCCCCTCCGGCATACAACTAGGAAAATACCGGTTGCTATGGAGGGTGAGAATATGTATGGGTACATAATCATACCATGTAGGATAACTAAGTAGACGGTTGTGCTGTTTCATCCCATCTAGCAACAATGCTCTGCACTGTGTGTGTTTATACATCTACATATTATTCCATCTAGCTACAATGCTCCGCACTGTGTGTTTATACACTCATATTTATTCCATCCAGCTACAATGCTCCGCACTGTGTCTATATATATATATATATATATATATATATATATATATACACTGTATATTTTAATATGTACATATGTATACGAGCTGCTCTTGTTTTTTTCTTGCCTTCTGATTGTTGCTCTGAGTGTTGCTATCCCTGTGCTGTTGCAATCCTGGAATTTCCCCATTGTGTGACTAATAAAGGCTTATCTTATCTTATCTTATAGAAGGAATGAGAAAGGAAATAAGCGACTGTATGGAACGAGTATCGCAGGCGGAGCTCCGAATTTCAAGCGCTGAAGATGACGTCACCAGCCTACAATCAAAGTTGCAAACACTGGAATTAAAATGGAAACGTCTGGAAGATAACGTCCTGGACTTAGAATCCCGCTCGCGACGGAATAATTTGAGGCTGGTGGGTCTCCCAGAGAGAACGGAGGGACGGGACCCATGTTCCTTTGTGGAAAAGTGGATTCCAGAAGCGCTGAACAACGCGGACCTGCAGTCATCGGTCGTCTTAGAGAGCGCTTGCCGAATCGGCCCACCGAGAGATAATAAGACACCACCGAGGACGCTAATTATGAAGTTCCTCAACTACAGAGACAAGATGACGGTCACCAACGTGGCGTGAGCTAAAGGGGAAATTAAATACCAGGATCAACAGGTGCAATTCTACCCAGATTTGGCCACAGGAATTCAACAATTAAGGAGGCAGTTCGACCCCGCCCGCAAAGAGCTGCGCAACCTCGGGATTCGTCACGGAGTGATTCATCCGGCAAGACTGCTGGTCACATAAGGGCAGAACCCACATCTTCAAGACCCCTCAAGAGGCGCAGGAGCTCATTAAGCAGATCCAAAAGGAGACTGGTGGGAGCTAAGCATGAACATGATAAAGGTAGAACATTTAAGCATTTGTACAGGCATCTGATTGATCTGAAACATATAACATGTCTACAAAATACAGACTGTATTATAAAAAAAAAAGCTATGATGTACAAAGTTGCTATAAAACTTTGAAGTTATGTTGAAAAAACTACAGAAGAGAGTTAATGTCATTAAAAATAGTAGTAGAGTCAGGGTGATTGAAAGGAGAAAGAGAGAGTGGTTTGACTGATCCTCGCAGGTGTGGAATAGTCACTAGCTATAACGGGAGACGGAATTTTTTTGATTTTGGGGGGGATTACCACGAATGTGGGAAGGGGGAATTTGTTTTTGTGTAGTTTGTAAGATGAATGTTCAACCATCCATGTTTTTGCTTCTCTGTATGAGCATGTTCATGTTGCAAGATAATCTTAAACTCCTTATTGATCATAGATCAAAGCGTTAATCTTAATTTAACTTCATGGAATTGCAGAGGTCTACAAAATCTAAAAAAACTTAAACAAGTTAGGAATAAAATAAAAGACATAGATTAAAAAATTGTATTTTTACAAGAAACTCATCTAATAGAGGAGGATGTAAAAAGAATTAGGAGAAGATGGCAAGGAAATGTGTTCACCTCATCATTTTCATCCCGAGCTAGGGGAGTTATGACTCTCATACATAAAACAGTCCCATTTCAAGTGAAAAATGTAATTGGAGACAAATTAGGAAGATATCTAATCATCCAAGGATCTTTGTTATTAGAAAATATAAATCTGGTGAACTTATACGGTCCCAATACTGATGATCAAAACTTCTTCGTTAATTTATTCCTTACTTTATCATCACTTACAGGGCAACATATAATAGCAGGGGATTTTAATTGTACATTGAATCCCAGTATAGATAGATCAACAGGACCGGACTGTACGCACAATGGATGCAGGATGACCATTAATCATTTTATGAAAGAACTGAGATTGCTAGATATATGGAGAGAAATGAAACCACAAGTTAAAGCCTATTCTTGTTATTCTAATACCTATAAGACATTCTCACGTATTGACTACTTTTTGATCTCCAAAGAATTAAGGTCCAAAATTCAAAACTGTTTCTATGATAACATTGTGATCTCTGATCATGCACCCTGCTATCTAATATATGTAGATAAGAAATTGACAAAGGATCCAAGTAGATGGCATTTTCAGCATAAATGGCTTCAGGATGAGGAATTTGTTAAGTACATAGAAAAACAGATAGATGAGTTCTTTGATATTAATACTACACAAACAACAGCATGTATAAAGTGGGAGGCTTTCAAAGCTTTTATTAGGGGGAATATTATTAGTTATACAGGTTCAAAATCTAAGAAGAGGAGAGAGTCCAATTGGAACGTAAAATAAAAATTCTTCAAGAAAGAGTGTATGCAGGAAGTAACCCACAGTTAGAGAACGAATTACTGATTCTGAGAGCTGAATATGACAAAAAAAAAAAAAAATCAGCGAATAGAGCTGCCTCGAGTCTTCTAAGATTGAAGCAAACTTTTTATGAACAAGGTGAAAAATCAGGAAAATTATTGGCATGGCAGATTAAACAATTAGAATTTAAAACACCAATTACCAGTATTATAAGTAACAGACAGGCAGTTATAGATCCTTTAGAAATTAATAGTGTCTTTAGAGATTATTATGAAAAACTATATGATACAAAAAATGAAACTGACTTAACAAAACTAAATGGGTTTTTGGGTGGATTATCTATACCGTGTATTCCAAATGAAAACAGGGAGATACTGGAGTCTAAAATTAGTCAAGAAGAAGTTGGGCTAACCATTGATAATATGAAATCAGGAAAAAGAGCAGGACCAGATGGTCTTCCAGTTGACCTCTATAAAAAATTTTAAGAATAAATTAATAAAACCACTTTTGGAAATGGTTTTAGAAGCATTTCAAAATAGTAATTTACCACCATACATGAATAATGCCTTAATTATACTGTTGCCAAAACCAGGTAAACCCCCTCAAATGTGAAAACATGAGACCAATAAGCCTATTAAATGCTGACCTTAAGATAATCTGTAAAATTTTAGCAAGACGACTACAAGAAATATTACCAAATATTATTAACCGAGATCAGAATGGCTTTATAATGGGAAGACAAGGCTTCCATAATGCAAGAAGACTATTTAATATTATTTATTCCAATAAAGAAGCACCGGATACAGCTCTCCTATCATTGGACGCCAAAAAGGCCTTTGATAGGGTCAAATGGCCCTATCTTTTTGAAGTCCTACAAAGGTTTGGACTTGGAAATAATTTCATAAAATGGGTCCAGATAATATACAGCTACAGCAGAAATCCTAACAAACAGCAATATCTCAAAATCAATAAAGGATGTCAACAAGGGTGTCCACTTTCACCCTTGTTGTTTACTATGGCAATTGAACCTTTAGCGATGGCAGTACGTTTACATCCACAAATATATGGAATTAAAGTAGGACCAACAGAACATAAAATCTCCCTGTATGCCGATGACATAATTTTGTTTATGTTGAATTTTAAAAAATCAATTCCGACCTTGTTAAATTTAATAAAGAACTTTGGGGAAATATCAGGATATAAAATAAATAAAACTAAATCTTCAATATTAATGCTAAATGAGACCCAGAGAATTCACCCAGCTCCTGAGGTAAATCAATTCAATGTAGTAAATCAGTTTAAATATTTAGGAATTCAAATTGTGCCTAAGCTAGAATCAATCGCCAGTACCAACTATGAAGCCTTAATGACAGATATTAATGAGTTACTTCAGAGATGGATGTCACTACCAATGTCGATGATTGGGAGAATCAATATACTAAAAAGTAATATCTTACCCAAGATAATTTATTTATTTCAATACATTCCTTTACCACCACCTTCAGATCTATTCTCAAGAATTAAAAAAGTTAGCTGAATTTATATGGAACAATAGGAAGGCTAGATTATGTTTGTCCTTACTATATTTACCATTTGATCGTGGATGTCATATCCGGCTCTAGGGAGCCGGGCAATCAGAGCCAGGGGCAAGCCAGTGAGTCGTGATATTTTATTCAGGGTAAAGGGGAAGGGATGAGGAGAGCACAGATACTCATGCAGAGGTTCACTCACAGGTTGCACAGCGCAGAGGTAAGCAGCTCGTACCGGACGTGGGGGTAACAAGACGTACATCCTCACAGCGGGATACAAACACAGGAATGCTGCAAGAGGAGTATAAGCTGACACCAGACGAAGGGGCTTCAGCTTAGCAATGTGTTTATGTCGCAGCCCCGAGTCATCGAGGCTGCTCCTATTTATCCTCATTGGCAGCGCCCCAGCTGATGAAGACTAATTGGCCCCAGCCGTCCATAATGCTGCCAGCTGGGGGCCAGCTGAGATGCTGCTCAATGGGAAGCAGGGATGAGGGAAAACATGGGCTGAGTGCCGAGACGGCATCTCAACCCATGGTGACAGAGCCCCCCCCTCAAGGTCGGGCTCCTGAACGACCAGGAACCTCCCAGCCCCCCCCCCCCCCCCACCTAGGGTGGGAGGAAGGGAGGCGGACTGGAGGGGAAGAAGCCAAGGGAAGGACAACACCAATGGGGCAATGTAGGGTAGCGGGAAAGAAAAACCCAAATACAATACTGACAAAACAGAATAATTAACCCAGGTACAGATGGGGAGAAGAACTGGGTCAGCACGCCGGTTACATACTACCCAGAGAGTACCAACCATGTGTGACCCAGAGCAAGGAAAAAAGAACCACCAAAGAGGTACAGGGCAAAAAATGCTGAGTACGGTTAAATAAAGGGGAACCTATACACAGCGCTAATTTAAGTACATACACACAGTCACCAAGAAAAGTGAGGGTGACTGGAACAAATGACAATTATAGAGCATGGTGTTACGGAAAACAAGGCACATGACTCTATAATGAACCAACAGGACAAAAAAGAAATACTGAGTGCAGGCAAAGAAAAACCCACACACACGAATATATAAATACCCAGTCACCTAAAGAAATGAAAGTGACTGGAATAAATGGATAACTGCAGAGCATGGTGTTACGGAAAACAAAACATAACTCTACAATACAAAAAACGAGGCTAAAAACATGGCACAAAAAGTAAAATGCTGAGCATGAGCGATGGAAAACACAGCACTATAAAAACGAATCCACCAACAGGACAAAACATTACACCCGAGTGACCTTAATAACAAAAGAAAAAGTGACACCCGAGGTGAATGGCAGGCAGAGTCCAAAAATGGCCGAGATGGCTCCGGAGATCTCCCCGCCCATTGTCCAGCTGGCGAATCAGGGGAAGAGAAGTGTTCGGACGGCGAACTTTGGACCCAGATCCCAGGAATCCAGTCCACCGGCAGCTGAACCAGGCTGCCCAGAGGGAAACACAGACCAGTGGGGGGAACCAGATCACCGAACCGAAAGTTCTGTGGGTCGGGTCGTCGACCCACATCACTCAACCACCAGGACCGTTGAGACGGGCGAAGGATCAGAGCGGATCCCGGTGGAAGAGGCTCAGGGGAGAGCCGATGACGAGGGCGGCGGGCGTCAGGCCGCAGGAAAACGGCCACCTCCTCACCGGACCTGGACAATACTGGGGCAGCACCCACGTCGGACCCCGATCGGGCCTCAGGCGAACCCACGTTGGACCCCGACTGGGTCTCGGGCGAACCCACGTTGGACCCCGACTGGGTCTCGGGCGAACCCACGTTGGACCCCGACTGGGTCTCGGGTGAACCCACGTTGAATACTGCACCAGAACCGACCTCCAACGTTGAACCCGGACCCTCCAGCACCACGAGGAACAGCAACTCCTCGCCGGTGACCCTGGAAGAAGGCTCAAAAGAGAAAACAGAACCGGGATCAGGATCACCGGCAGCGCCAGAACCCGGCGAGACGAGCTCAGACGCAGTGGGCGGCTGCACCCTGCTCGTCTCCCCTGGAGATAGGCTGAAGTGCTCAAAGATAAAAAGAGAGAAAAGAAAGGAGAGCACTCGCCTGATCTCGGGTTCTGACGCCGTCCAGGACTGCGAAGATCCAGGATCCGTCGTCAGGTCGTTGTCAGGCTCCCATCTAGCCGCGTCGGGCCCCGCAGCCAGCACGATGGTCAGCGCAGCTTGAGATTCCTCCGGCTCCGGTGACCCCGCCGACGATCCACTCGACGTGAAGCCAGAAGAATCTCGTCCCGCTGGACCGAACCGCTCCTCCGTGGAGACCCGGGGACGCTCAATCGTCGGCGTAGACTCCACGCAGCAGTCAGTCCCCCTCCTCCGTCCGCAATGTAGCTGCGGAACCACAGGCCCTCTCCATATCCCACCACGTTGACCCGGAGCCGGGGACCGCTCGGCGGAGAGAGACACAGAGGATGCGGGATTAGGAATACAGGTTACAGCAGGTGGGGAGAGTTCAGGGAGCTGCGAACCCTGAACTTCTCCTCCAGGGATGTGACAGAGCAAATCATTAAGCAGGTGTGAAAAAACAATGACTTGCCTGCCCCCTGGAGGTTGAGTATCGCCTGCTGTAGTGGATTCTGCTTCTTCCTCTCCCCGCCCGGCGATAACGGAGGACCCCCCGGGAGTTCGTCTGAGGATCGCTCGCGTTGTCTCCAGCAGAGAGCTCACCAGACCGGAATTCCAGGCACACACAGCAGTCAGGAAGCGCGTCGAGGAGGAGGGGAAAACAGCCGGGGTGAGCCAGCCCGAATGTCCAAGAATGACAGCGGGGAAATGAGGCTCAGGGAACGGGGCTGTAGAATCTCCACACAGACGAGGCGAAGAGGTGACAGCTGCGTGGGAGGAACTGTCCTGACGATGGCCCAGAACTGGATCCGGACGAGGTTCGTGCAGAGGTGACTCGGCGATGTGATGGCGGCTATTCCTGGGGAACGAAGCGAGGGGGAAACCCAGGATTCGCCGCTCCAGATTGGAGATCGAGGCGAGGAAGGCGCCGAGCACGGGAAAGCTTCGTAGCCCTGAAGTCCTCTCCATCAACCTCACTGCCGCCGCCACATGCCTGAAGGTGGTGACAGGAAACACAGTGGAGCTCACGACAGCCACTCGACCCCAGACAACTGCTGCCAGCTGCGGCTCCTTGAAGGGAATCCCGAGTGACGTGGCGCAGGTCGGGGGAAGTCCTCTGGTTGGCGCGAACTCCCGGACTGGAATGACGGCAGGAACGGGACTCCGAAGCGGGGAAAGACGTCGCCCACTTCGACTCCCTGCCGGGATTTCCATCCACCCCGTGGAGCTTCTCTCGCTGTGTACCTGCAGCGTCTATCCTGGCACTGTCCTCCAGATGGTACAGAGAGTGACAGTCCAGGAGTTCCTCAGCACGGCCCGGATGCCAGCGTCTCGCGTTGGAGGCGTCGTGCAGGGTGAAGAATGTCCCGTCGACAGCCTCCGAGATGGACCTCAGCTCGTCGCCCTGGCGCCGGAAGTGACTCCTGGGAAATGGCATGCTAGCAGCGTTGACACCTGGACAGAAAGGTACATTTCCACAGCGACTCACGGCCGCCGGCAACTCTTCGGGCTGCGACATACTGTCATATCCGGCTCTAGGGAGCCGGGCAATCAGAGCCAGGGGCAAGCCAGTGAGTCGTGATATTTTATTCAGGGTAAAGGGGAAGGGATGAGGAGAGCACAGATACTCATGCAGAGGTTCACTCACAGGTTGCACAGCGCAGAGGTAAGCAGCTCGTACCGGACGTGGGGGTAACAAGACGTACATCCTCACAGCGGGATACAAACACAGGAATGCTGCAAGAGGAGTATAAGCTGACACCAGACGAAGGGGCTTCAGCTTAGCAATGTGTTTATGTCGCAGCCCCGAGTCATCGAGGCTGCTCCTATTTATCCTCATTGGCAGCGCCCCAGCTGATGAAGACTAATTGGCCCCAGCCGTCCATAATGCTGCCAGCTGGGGGCCAGCTGAGATGCTGCTCAATGGGAAGCAGGGATGAGGGAAAACATGGGCTGAGTGCCGAGACGGCATCTCAACCCATGGTGACAGTGGAGGTCTGAAATGTCCAAACTTTATGTTGTATTACTGGTCAGCACAACTGAGGTCTATGACATATTATTTTTCATCAAATGATCTCCCTCACTGGACTGAAATGGAATCATACAATTTACCTTTACCTCTTCCCATATTCATATACTCAGACTCGGCTAAAAAATTACAGAAACAAGTTAAAAATCCAATTGTAAAGCACATGATCCAAATATGGTGTGAAACCAAAAAATATTTAAAAGAACCACACTTATTGTCACAATTTAGCCCAATATGGGGTAATCAATATTTTAAACCAGGGAGAGCGGATGCTGTATTTAAAGTATGGAATTTAAAAGGGATTCAAAAGATTCAAGACTTATATTTGTCACGTTCAGATAATGTCTTTTGAAGAACGGAGGATCAAATTCAATCTTAATAGAACACATTTTTTTAAAATATCTTCAGCTTAGGAATTTTATTTGATCAAATCAAAATAATGCTCTCACCCAACCTACTTATTCATCCTTGGAAAAAATTCTGACGAAAGATAGTAAGAGAAAGGGTATTATTTCAGAGTTTTATAACTCATTGACACTATTCTCAAGTGAAAACTCACAGAAAAGACTGAATTATTGGAAAGAAGACCTACAAATTGACATTTCAGAGGAACAATGGGAATTGGCTTGTACAGAAGCTCAAACCAAATCAATAAATGTACGTCTTAAATTGATACATTTTAAATGGTTAATGCAGATGTATGTTACACCGGTGGAGTTAAATAGATATAACAAAAACATACCAGATACGTGTACAAAAGGTATGGAAAGTAAAGGAACCCTATTTCATTGTTTATGGGAATGTAGAAAAATTAGAATGTTTTGGGAAGAGGTGAGGGTAACAATTGAAAAAAAATTTCAAAACAAATCATATTGAATCCTAAATTGTTTTTGTTGGGTCTGTATCCAGAAAAGCATAACTTTAATAAGAGTGAAAGAGCATTCATAGACCTCAGTTTGCTTAACGCCAAAAAATGTATTGCACTACTGTGGAAAAAGACTCATAGACCAGATGTGACTCAGTGGTTAAGACAGATGTTAAACCTTCCACTAGAAAGAATAACATACATACTGAAATCAAAGGAAATTGTGTTTGAGAATATATGGAGACCTTTCATTGATTATGTAAAGAATTTAAACATAACTTTTGAAGAAGAAGGTGAATGATGTGTGTGGACCTTGTAAATTCCAAACTGGTGAATGTATACTTATGTGATTGCCTAGACTAAACAGAGGAGCATTGTTGAAGACCTGTCTTTGTTAGTGGTTGTTGGTGTTTTTTAGTACAATTTTTATTTTTTAATTTTTTTTTAAATTACTTTAGTGTTAGTGTTTGATTGTTTGTGTTGTGTTTGAAAAAAGGTTCAATAAAAAATATTGTGGGAAAAAAAAAGAATATAGTATTTTAAAAATACTATTTTTCTTTCTTTCAAAGGTCTTTTTATTATTATTAATTGAAGTATCAATACAATACAAAGTATTAGAAATTTTCATTTTTGTTTCAACCAAACAGTAAAAAACTAGAACTTAAAGCCAACAAATGTAAATGCTTCAAAGCACAAAAACCTTTAAATAAACAATAAAAAAAAAAAAAAATACAAAGAAAAATTGTGTGTATGAAGTGGGGGTGGGGTAAAGGGGATATGAGCTACTCAGAAACTATAATCGTGGGTCTTTCAAAGAAATCAAGAAACGGACGCCATAATTTATAGAATTTGTTTTCAGAGCCACAGACTGTATATCTGATTTTTTCTAAATCCAAACAGGACATTATATCTTTTATCCACTGTAAATGTGAAGGGGGCGAAGAGTCTTTCCACTTCAGTAATACAGCACGTCTGGCCAATAATAATGAAAATTTGAATACTTTTAATTTGGAACTTGGCAAGACAAGTTCTGGAGCCACACCAAAAATGGCGCATAATGGATCAGGTTTAATTTGATATTGCAGGACTTCAGACATAGTGATAAAAACAGAATGCCAAAAATTCATCAATGCAGGGCAGGACCAATACATGTGAAGCAAAGTGCCAGGAGCGCTACCACACTTTTCACAAGTTGGGTCTATATCCGAGTAAATACGTGCTAACTTAACCTTGGACAGGTGCATCCGGTGTACAATCTTAAATTGAATAAGAGCGTGACGAGCACACATTGATACAGTGTGAACCTGGCCAAGAATAGAGTCCCACAGTTCATCAGTAAAAGTAAAATTAAGATCTTGTTCCCAGTTCAATTTAATAGCGGCCAGAGAAGAAGATTGTAAATTTGAAATTAAATTATATAAAACTGACATTACCCCCTTAGAAGTTGGTTTAACTAATAAAAAATCATCTAGAGGATTATCAGAAGGTTTTTGAGGGAATTGTTTTGTCATGGTTTGCACATAATGTCTGACCTGGAGGAAGCGGAAAAAATGTGTAGAAGTGATGTCGAATTTGGTGGAAAGTTGAGAAAAACTTGCAAATTGACCATCAAAATATAAATCCGCAAAAGATTTTAAACCTTTTCTGTGCCATATATGAAATGCACTATCAATAGTTGATGGGGTAAATAAATGATTTGCGGCAATTGGACTTCTAATGGAAAAAAACTGAAGACCGAAATTTTTCCTGAATTGAGACCAAATTCTAAGAGACTGACGAACTACTTTATTATTACCCAGTGTAGACAAAGCAAGGGGAAGTGGTGAACCTAAAATTGCCGGTAGGGAAGTTTGATTGTCCACATGTGACTCCATAAGGATCCAAATAGGTGATTTGGGTTCCAGATAAAAATGTTTCCAATATAACATGCACCTGATATTTGCTGCCCAGTAGTAATATTGAAAGTTAGGCAGAGCCATGCCACCTACTGATTTGGGTCTTTGAAGAAAAACTTTCCTCAATCTCGGATGTTTACCATTCCAAATAAATGAGGTAATCAGAGAGTCCAAAGACTTAAAAAAGGATTTAGGAATAAAAATGGGGAGACACTGAAACAAATATAAAAACTTTGGAAGTAACATCATTTTTACAGAATTGATTCTGCCAATTAAAGACAAGGATAATGGGGACCATTTGGAAAGTATTAGCTTGCACTGGTCAAGTAAGGGGAGAAAATTATTTTTAAACAAGTAATTAAATTGTTTAGTGACACATATCCCAAGATAATTAAAATGATCAATAACAACCTTGAAAGGAAAATTTTCAAAATCCTGAACTTGAATCTTTTCATTAATCAGAAACAGTTCACTCTTATTAAGATTAATTTTATAACCAGAAAACCTACTAAAACTATCCAAAATATTAAGTATAGCGGGTAATGAAGTAAGTGGGTTGGAGAGAAATAATAAAAGATCATCAGCATAGAGTGAAACCCTATGCTCAATGCCACCCCTACGAATGCCTAGAAAGTCCCGGCTCCCACGGATTGCAATAGCTAACGGCTCAACTGCCAAGGCAAAGAGCAACGGGCTCAAAGGACAGCCTTGCCTCGTACCACGGTAAAGTCTAAAATAGTCAGAATAGCGACAATTAGTTAACACTGAAGCTAAAGGACTAGCATAGAGAAGTTTAATCCAGGAACAGAAGGAAGGACCAAAACCGAACCTCTCCAAAGTAAAAAACAAATACTCCCACTCAACCCTATCGAATGCCTTTTCAGCGTCCAAACTAATAAGACATTCAGGTATGTTGTAGTGAGGAGTATAAATAATATTAAACAACCGCCGCAAGTTAAAAAAAGAATGGCGATTTTTAATGAAACCGGTTTGGTCCTGTGAAATTATAAAAGGAAGAATCTTTTCCAACCTTGAAGCTAACAACTTTGACAAAATTTTAACATCGGTATTTAACAAGGAAATAGGCCTGTAAGAAGCACAATCAACAGGATCCTTATCCTTTTTAAGCAACACAGTGATACAGGCCTGATAGCATGAAGGAGGAAGTGTACCAGAGTCAAGCGACTCTGTAAAAACTTGACAAAGGAAAGGGGCGAGGTCATCAGAGAATTTTTTGAAAAAATCAGCGGAAAACCCATCAGGTCCTGGAGATTTTCCTGATTGCATGGATGATATTGCCAGCTGAATTTCTTCTTTTGTGATGGGAGCTTCTAAAATTTGCCGAGATTCTGAAGAAATCGAAGGAATATCAATAGAATCAAAAAAAATTTCCAAATCCTTTAAGTTTGTTGTATATTCTGAGGTATATAATTTGGAATAAAATGACCTGAAAATATCATTAATCGCTTGTTGGTCAGATGTCACCTCTCCTTTATCTGTCCTAACTCCAGTAATAATTTGCTTAGCTCTAATACCACGTAGTTGATTAGCTAGAAGTTTACTGGTTTTTTCGCCATGTTCATAAAATTCACTCTTGTTCCTTATTAAACAACCTTCAATTTGTCGAGTAGAAAGTAAATTAAGTTTAGTTTGTAATGTCATACGTTCCTTGTACAGAGCGGGTGATGGAGATTGAGCATATTGTCTGTCAATGTCCAGGATTTGATCTAAAATAGCCTTCTGTTCCTGTATTAAGGATCGTCTTTTAAATGCTGCCAATGAAATAAATTCCCCCCTAAGAAATGCCTTCATGGCCTCCCATATCGTTTTATTTGACATACCAGGAGTTTTATTTTCTTTCAAAAAAAAATTAATTTTAGAAGAAATATTCGCAACCAATTTTTCATCTGTAAGTAATAATGGATCCAATCTCCAATGCTTTCTCATGGAGTCACATCCATGGAGGATCATTTTAAGTACAAGAGGGGCATGATCAGAAACCGAGATGCTATCATAACTGCAAGAGCAAAGGTTATTAATTAATAAATTGTCAACAAAAAAATAATCTATTCTGGTATAAGTATGGTGTACGTGAGAGAAAAAAGAATAGTCCCTGCCGTTAGGATGTAAAAAACGCCAAGGATCTGTAAGGCTATATTCCTCAAGAAAAGACTTAACATAAGTTGCAGATTTATTAAGACTAGCAGGTTTTGAAGATGAGCGATCTAAGATCGGATCCATATACAAATTAAAGTCACCCCCAAGAATTAGAGAATGAGTATTTAAATCTAGAAGTTGCGAAAAAAGGTTGCGAAAAAAGTGCACATCATCAAAATTCGGTGCATACAGATTAGCCAAAGTGACATGTTTATCGCCAAGTTTACCTGATACTATTACAAATCGTCCATTTTGTTCTGATACAACATTAGAGGGAATAAATGGGATATTTCGATCAATAAGAATAGCAGCGCCCCTGGCCTTAGCTTTAAAATTTGAATGAAAAAATTGTCCTGACCAACATTTTGACAAACGCAAGTGGTCGGAATCCTGCAAATGGGTTTCCTGCAAAAACAGTACCCCAGGCTTAAACTGCTTTAGACGTGACATGACTCTCTTTCGTTTAATTGGATGGTTCAACCCCTTCACATTCCAGCTTACCAAAGTAAGATTACTATTCATTCAAAGAGTAAAATTTATATATTATGTTGTGTAGCCCAAAGAAGAATAAAGTAAGGTACGGGTAAAAAAAAAAAGAAAAAAGGAAGGGGTAAGGGGGGTGTAAATAAAACCATAACAAAAAAACAAAACAAAAAAAAATAAATAAAAAAATAAAAATAAAAATAAAAAAAAAAAATCCAACAACCAAACCTATAACAACACTCCAGCTGGTTGCAAAAAAACAGCAACCGCTCCATCTCCAGCTCTATTTTCATCCTAACAGAATGCTCCCATACAACTGGCTTCAATCCTGCATAATATGAACGTTTTACCCTAAAAAAAAAAAAAATAAATAAGATAAAATTAAAAAAAAGAAGTAAACAACAACGTATAGGGAGCCAATTTTACCTTGTTTTTAAACATCTGAAAATGCATCAATGTCCAGTCAGTGCAGCTTCAATGAAGTAACAAGCAGCCCAGCGCGGCAGCTGGTCAACCCAGAAATGTCCAGTTCAAGGCGAAAATTGCTGGTTTCTCTCCATAGTTTGCATGAAGCAGGTGGCCTCCGAGACGGACGCCAGCCACTGGTTTTTGCCGTCTGGAAGAGTTATCCGGAGCCTGGCGGGGAAAAGAAGAGAAGGACGAAAACCTCTCTTGTACAACTCGGACATAACCTCCTTATATTCGGCTCGTTGCTTCTGAACGTCGGCGTTATAATCCTCGTAGAACTGAAGTTTATGCCCACGATATTCCAAAGTCCCACGGCGTCTCCGCGCTTCTCTCATCACCAAGTCTTTGGTCCGAAACCGGTGGAAACAAATAATGACAGGGCGCGGCTTCCCATTCGGACTCGGCTTGGACATGAGGCTGCGGTGGGCTCTATCCAGCTCTGGGGGAGATGGCAAAGTTTGTGTGCCAAAGACGTCCACCAACAGCCGAGAAAAAAATTCGGATGGCCGTGGACCCACATCAAAGGACTCCGGCAGACCCACCAGACGAATATTCAGCCTCCTGCTTCTTCCCTCCAGGTCAGAAAGTTTGTTTTTCAAAAGTTTGTTCTCCTCCTGTATTGACTCGCATGTAACTTCAAGCGCCGCTAGGCGCTGGCTGACGTCCTCCGCGTTGTTTTCAAGGTCGCCAATGCGTTGCTCCTGGTTCGCCACATCTGCTTGAATTTTGTCCAGCTTACCATTAATAAGTTCAAATGAAGCTTTGAAGTCAGCAGCTATGGACATTCTGTGTTGCTCAAGCAAGGCAACAAGTGCAGGGTTAAGGCTGATACTAGCATCCTCAGCTAAGCTGGTGTTAATATTGTTCCCTGCTGCCTCCTTTTCAGTCTGCTTTCTTGTTTTGGACATATTTCAAAACAGATTCTGCACGTATTAAATGTCCAAAACCTTAACAGCTTACAGCAAAATAGGGTTTAAAAAGTAAAGAAAAAAATATAGCAGGAACCAGCAACGCACACACCTACTCCATTGCCAGCACACCTGAAGCCAATCGCCAGTCCCCAAAAATACTATTTTTAAATACCTTATTTTCCGATATCAGATCAAAATGGTCCCACACGGCGGAAACCTCTCTTTTTCCTTGAGGCTGCTCGTGCTCCATAATTTGTGATAAATTTGCACAAGGACCGTCCGCAACACATAAGAGAGTCTTTGCACAAATGCATCCCGTTGACAGATGCGCTTCCCTATAAACGCTGGCGCGTCAGTGTTTCGACGCGCAAGCGTACCTGTATCGGTCACGTGACTTTATTAAAGCGATACGCACCGACAAGCACCGACACAGGGTTTCGCTCTATGAGCTCGACGCATGCGCCGACGCATTGGTGTTGCCGGACCCATCACTAGGCAGCAGACATCGACCGAGAGAGCGCGTTTCTTTTACGGAGACGGTGAGCTAGCGTGCTGATAGCAGTCTTTGCCTTGGACAAAATTTGAGATTGGTAAGCCTGAACAAACACCTGCAATGAGACATTGCTGTATGGGCGCAGTCGGGCATCCGGGCATTTGGCCTACTTCCGGTTAGCAACCCACATGGCAACGCCGTACTAGGTGAAAACAATTCAGTGGCGACCTATTCCCAGGCAGCTGCCGTGACCCAGTCAAGCTTGTCCAGCCCGTTGTAGTGCATTATATTCAGCTCATCACGTCCTATATCAGGTAATTGAGTGATATTGTGTTAGTTTAATTAGTTGCCACTTGATGGGTCACGTTTTGAAAATGCTAGCCGCCGACACAAGCCTCTCTGTATTGTAAACAGAGACGGACATTTCGTCTATGGAAATGCATGACTGATTCCCTTTTCACTCAACAATACAGACCTCTCTATGTGCAGTCAGCCTGACTAATTTAACTGTAGACTGTAGTAAATAGTGCAACAAAGGGGCTGGCCATTAATGAAAGAGGTGACAAATACGCTTTCGCCGTATTTTAATACGGGGAAAATGCAATTTTAGCAAATACGGGTGTATTGCCATTTCTGTACGCCAAAAAGAAAAATATACGGGAAAAGAGAACACCACCGTGTGACTCCCACAGCGAGCTGGCAGAGCGCTCAGCGTGAGCAATTACTGATCGTTATAGAAGCGCCTCGCACCTTCTGTGGCTCTGGAACAGAGAGGAATCCCGGCGCCAGTAATGCTGTGCCTGATATGTGTGACTAATGCAAATGTATATGCTTTCCTGCTGTCTACTGTGATGCTAATGTGCCATGCATGCATTAGCCGGGTATATAGGTTGACTGTCTGCATGAAGCACCCTTTTAAACTTCACTCGTGTCTGCCTGCACTTATTTCGATCCAACACAAGCGCACCTGAGCAGTGTTTAGCATCAGTGAACATTTTCTTGTTTAATTATTTCTTTTAAGAATTACTCCTGTGCTGCCCTGATATTTAATGGATTGGTCATGTTACCCATAGGGGCCTTTCCTTAAAAACATTCAAAACATGTAAGAGGGTTAATCATGTTAATATGGGTCGAAGCAAATATGCTTACCAGGGGTGTAGATCAAGTAGCTGTACACGTCCGGCCACAGCACAGCTGGCCACCTGGTCGGGTCATTAACCCATTTTCCGGCTGGTAGCTTGTATGGGCAATCTGTCAGTCCACTTGCTGTCAGTTTCTCCAGGTAACGTAGCCTGGCTGACTCATCAAGCTTTTCTACGTAGTCACATGCCATGAGAAAAAGTCAAAAAACTGCACTCGACAATGCTTGGTAACAGGTTGTTTTCACTGAGTTAAGATGGCGGCGATGTGTTACTAACCGGAAGTGACGTAGCCCCGACTGCGCCCATTAGCAAATTCTAATGCCCCGTTTGTTAAATTTTAAAGGTGACGGACATTGACATTTTTTTATTGAACCAATCAACTGATTGTATGAAAATATTCCATTCTTCCCATTCCCCTGATTTAATATGTGTCACCATCCTACATAAATGAAATTATTTAGTCATAGTCCATCTTTCACTCAGTGATGCTGCAGTACCGCCATCTGCCGATAGGTGCGTGCAGCCTTCACGTCAATTCGGTATGAAAAAAAATTGCAGAACGAGAGCAAAGTGATTCGGACAGCGATTATTTTCTAGAGTTTGACGACCTCAATATAAATGATTACAAATGATTACATTGACAATGAAGACGTTTTGGGTGGTGTGTGGGCTGTCAGCCTTATTTGTTCGAGGGAGAGGAGGAAGACGCAACACGGACGGGAAAAGAACACGTTTACGATCGGCTGTAAGATATTTCTAGGTAAAAGATGCTTACAAATATTTTTCTTTGGCGACATGCATGGTCACACACTTAATTTTAAAAATAAAACTACCCATTGGTCACTCGCTGCATCTTCTCAGCCGCTGATTAGCACCTGCTGGTCTGTGCGCAGCTGGAGCTGATGAGACATGAAGCGGCCGTCATCGTCCACACGAGCGAGTTTATAAACAATATTTATTCATTTGATTTAATTTCCCAGATGAATTATGAAGAAACCATTCAATACATTCAATAATCAATGCAAACGGAATAATCAATGCCAACCCCATATTTTTCAGGCGATACAGATTCATAGTGTTGGGGATTTTTTTGGAGAAGAAGTGATGGTTATGTTGCCTGCCTGTGCGGCGAGCCTCATCAGAGAAACCTTCCCATCTCATCACTACAAGGGATTTTGCCTACCAAGATTAGATTTGTGAACAATGTTATTTAAATAAAGTTTTGTAAAATCATATATTGAGTTATTATTAGTATATTGAGTTTATGAAATATAAATTGATCAAACAGGCACAACCACCTCCCTATACAGCACTGAATATTTCATATTTGATGAGTATGAACACCCTAATATGCTAATATTTGATAAGTTGGTAAGGCAATGCAAACCATGGCTTGGAATTCATTTAAGATGTTTAGTAAACATTTGCAGTGAATATTAAAAATAAAAAACTTACCCTGTTTCCTTCTCGTGTTCTGACAGTTGATCGCCACTGTCACTGACCCCGTTCTCAAAGTCACACTTGGAAATCGAGGCATATATAGTTGGAATAGCCGTTTTCTTTATCAGAAATCTTTTGGCAAATTTCATTTCAAATTGACATAATGTCTGGCCCAGGAAACACGCACGCAGGCTCAGGATAGATTTAACAGCTTTATTCAACAAGCAGGTGTGTGTGAATGGATGTATGGGGATGTGCTGACGAGGGGCAGGTGTGCGCGCCGCTGAGGAGCGGCGAGTCGTGACACAAATTGCATCTTATTCTCGAAATCGCTGTCAACGAAATCTCTACTGCACATTTTTGGTGTTTTACCGACATAAGTCCATTTTTTTTTTGCGTTTTCTGAACGAATTTCACCCATGCCGTTCTGATTTTCACAGGGACGGGACATTCAAAAACACTCACAGCATGCTCCTCTGGTTTAACGTCGCACCCGTACACAACACAACGACAAACCATAATTAATTCGATTCCTGAAATCCTAATGTTAATAAATAATCTATTTGTAATCCAAAAGTATTCCGAGAAATATCCGTAATCGCCGATTTTAAAATGTAAACATCAAATAAAAAAAAAGCAATGTCCGCCGACTGTGTGCCACACCGAAATGACGTCACACAGTCAGTGGCCATTTTAGACGCTGATCTTGGCGGGGTTAGACACCTTTCCACAACAGCGTACTTCAAGAGCGCATTGTCACCTTATGCGACATACGTTGACACCAAAACATGTGGGGTTCCAATTAGCTCGTCTCAGACAACAATTTGAGATATGATTTAGCGATTTTGAGTTTTCGTCTGTCCGTCAGGATTGAGATCCAGAGGCTGTTGACGCCGTTGAGAGCGGGAACTCTATTGACGCACGTGTCATTTAGCTTGGTAAGAGCCATTCATTTTGTATGGGAATGCTAATCGCTAGCTGGTAATGCTAACCGCCGATGCTAATTTTCGGCTAGTTTTTCCATCAGAAAAGGGCACTTTTCAAAGCTGTAATGGTTAGAAATGGTCCCATTTCCCTTGCCATTGATTGCTACTTGGTGATGAATATTGAACCTGTGGTTGATAGGTGTTTTAAAGTGCAAAATTGTGCTAAATTGTTGTGCTAGCACACCTTTCTGGGGGGTTTTTTGTCTTGTCAAGTGCTTTCCAATGCACCTGACTTAGATTATAGATTAAGCTTTTGTTCTGACCTATTTTGTAGGTCAGGTTTTTGTGCTGGATTCAGAGGACTGTGGATTCTCCAGATCTGGATGGTGAGCCGAAGCCCGAATCCTAGTGACTGGTAAAAGTGACCCAACTAGTCACCTGGACCGATGCCAAGAACTGTATATATTGTAAGTATATTTTGGGGTATTTTATTTTTATTTTTCTTATTATTGTGACAAGTGTTGTGTGTGTTTTTTTTTATTAAGTGTACATAAGATAAGATAAGATAAGATAAGCCTTTATTAGTCCCACAACGGGGAAATTCCAGGATTGCAACAGCACAGGGATAGCAACACTCAGAGCAACAATCAGAAGGCAAGAAAAAAACAAGCAAGCAAGAGCAGCTAATATACATATGTACGTATTACTATAAAATATATATATATACACACACACACAGACACACAGTGCAGAGCATTGTAGCTGGATGGAATAAATATATGGATATATGAACACACAGTGCAGAGCATTGTAGCTAGATGGAATAAATATGTAAATATATAAACACCCACAGTACGGAGCATTGCAGCTAGGTGGAATAAATATGCAAGTATATAAACACACACAGTGCGGAGCAATGTAGCTAGATGGAATAATATGTAGATATATAAATATATAAACACACCCAGTGCTGAGCATTGTAGCTAGATGGAATAAATATGTAAATATATAAACACACACAGTGCAGAGCATTGTTGCTAGATGGAATGAAACAGCGTAACCGTCTACTTAGTTATCCTACATGGTATGATTATGTGCCCATACATATTCTCACCCTCCATAGCGACCGGTAAGTTCCTAGTTGTATGCCGGAGGGGACCATTGTGTAAGTCTATTGCATCTTTTGCATTCAAAAAACTATTAGTTTGTTACGTCTTTTTGCTATCTCTGCGAGCAGCCCTGCTTAGGTTGTACAGTCTGACAGCCGTTGGTAGGAAGGACCTACGAAACCTCTCGGTTGTGCACCTGGGATGATGTAGTCTGCTGCTAAATGAGCTCCTCAGTGCATTCAGTATGTCCTGCATAGGGTGGAACTCGGACTCCAGCAGAGATGACAGTTTAGCCACCGTCCTTCTCTCTCCTATCTCCTCCATCGGATCAAGGCGCTGCCCCAGGACAGAGCTAGCTTTCTTAATCAGTTTGTTCAGTCTCTTCCTATCGGCTGCAGTAATGCCACTGCCCCAGCAGACCACTCCAAAAGTGATGGCTGATGCCACCACCGTGTCATAGAATGACTTCAGCAGCGCCCCTTGTACACCAAAAGACCTGAGTCTCCTCAGCAGGAACAGCCTGCGCTGTCCCTTCTTGTAGAGTGCATCAGTATTGTGTGACCAGTCTAGTTTATTGTTCAGATGAATACCCAGGTACTTATAGGATGTCACCATCTCGATGTCTGTTCCCTGTATATTTACTGGTACTGTGAGGGGCTGCCCATGCCTGCGGCAGTCCACCACCAGCTCCTTAGTTTTCCTCGCGTTGATCTGGAGGCAGTTCCGATGGCACCAGTCCACGAAGTCCTGGATAAGCCCTCTGTACTCAGCTTCATCTCCATTGGAGATGAGGCCAACGATCGCAGAGTCATCAGAGAACTTCTGTAGATGGCAGTGTGTTGTGTTGTGTGAGAAGTCCGCAGTATAAAGAGTGAACAGGAAGGGAGCCAGCACCGTTCCCTGGGGGGCCCCCGTGCTACTGATGATCGTGTCGGACACACAGTCCCGGGTTCTCACAAACTGAGGCCGGTTCGTGAGGTAGTCCAGGATCCATGATGACAGGTGCTGGTCCACCCCTGCGCGCAGCAGCTTGTCCTTCAGGATCATCGGTTGGATGGTGTTGAAAGCACTGGAGAAGTCAAAGAACATGATCCTCACCATATTCCCGGGCTTCTCCAGGTGGGACAGAGAACGGTGAAGGAGGAAGATCACCGCATCCTCCACCCCAATGCCATGCTGGTAGGCGAACTGGAGTGGATCCATCGCTGGTTCCACCAGGGGGCGGAGGTGAGCAAGGAGCAGTCTCTCCAGGGTCTTCATCAAGTGGGACGTCAAGGCCACCGGTCTGTAGCTGTTCAGGTCTTTGGGGTGGGAAGTTTTTGGTACAGGTACCACACAAGATGTTTTCCACAGCTGTGGTACCCTCCCCAGTTTCAGGCTCATGTTGAAGATATACGTCACAATCCCACACAGCTGGTCTGCACAGGACTTGAGGAGCTTTGCGCTGATGCCGTCCGGTCCCGGCGCCTTCCTCGCCTTGATCTTCCTCAGCTCCGTCCTCACCTGGGTCCTGGTCAGGGTCAGGATGGGGGGCTGTGTGTTGGGAGTGGGGGGGTGTTGGTGGAGTGGGGAGTGGGCAGCAGGACTTGATTTCTTTAGAGGCAGCAGTGGTTGTTGTGCAGTCAGGGGGGAGGGCGGTTGGTCAAATCTATTGAAAAACAGATTCAGGTTGTTCGCCCACTCCCTGCCCCCTGTGGCCTGGGGGGAGGTATTCTGGAGCCCCGAGATGGTTTTGAGGTTTCTCCAGACCCCGCTGATGTCGCTCTGTTGCAGCTTGTCCTCCATCTTCTTCCTGAAGCTGTCCTTGCCTTCTCTGATCTTTCTCCTCAGCTCCCTCTGTACGGACTTCAGCATCTCCCTGTTCCCTGACCTGAAGATCCTCTTCTTCTCTCTCAGAAGTGTTTTTATCTCAGGGTTGATCCAGGGTTTGTTGTTTGAGTGACCCACAGCCCAGTACCGCATGAACCCAGCGCAACTGGCTAACATGCAGCACATGGCTGGACCAGCACTCGCCCTGAATGGCATGGATGCAGATAACATCGACGAGGATGTTCTGACCTCGTTAGTAATGGAACTAGGCTTGGACCGGTACACTAGGCTTGTGTACTATTTACATGTCTGTAAATAGTACACAACTTGAAAAATATACTGTACATAGTTGCAAGTTTATCAGGGATGTCAATTTTCCGCGGCTTTCCGCTGATTTATTTTCAAATTGATCATTTCTGTGAATCGTCTAAATCCGTTGAGAAAATTTTAGGGGGGGGGTAGGGTACCTTATTGTTACAATTTTAGCGAAAATCAACACGATTACATAAGCGCTCTGCGCTTCCCCGGAAGTCGTCTCCCGCGATAACCCGGATGTGTTGTGTTCAAGCTACTGCTGTATTGCAGTAGCTTGACAGCCCTGCGATTGGATAGTTGCAAACGATTGGACCAATCAAATGGCTCGTTGTATGCTTTTTCAAAAATTCATGGCGGCGTGTTCTCAGGGATGTGATTTTCTGCTAATTCGCCGAATTCCGCTTTATTTTATCTTCCAGGAAGATAAAGTACGTTAGCGGCTTGTGGTCCACGAACGCAGTGAAGCTGCGCCCTTTCAGGCAGGACTGGAAGTGGCGTATGGCCAGGTGGAGAGCCATTAACTCTCTGTTACTGGCGGCGTACAACAGCTGTATGAGCTGGGCTGCGCGGGGGAGGAAACGGTAATAAAAGTTAACCATCCCCTTTTATGATTCCAAACAGTTTGAAATTGACAGTGCACAGTGGACATTGACTCATAACTTTTGAATATTTCTAAGACTTGGCTACATCAGTGATTGTGCAAAATGAACTGCTCAAGTCTCAATGGAGATTGAAACTGGTGATCTGAAATGAATGCTGAAATTATAAAAAGTAATGGTATGTTGGAATTTTATTTCTATTATGGAATAGATAAAATTAACTGATTTTGATTTGATCAAGTGAAAGCATGTGATGGATAATGCTTGTTGGAATATTTTAGGAATGCTGTCTTCTTGGAACATAAGTCATTATACAGTAATAAATGGCATTCAGCTGTTTGTTTTATGTCATTTAAGCACAGTTCTGGTACTTAAAAATCATAAAAACCCAGGAGCTTCGGGGGGCTTTGCCCCCACCGGGGTTCTACCCCAGACCCCGCTGGAGGACTGCGTCCCCCAGATCCCCTGCTAAATTTTCAGATAATTTCCCCAACCCCAAATCACATCCCTGGTTCGTGTTGGAATTCTGAGCTTTCGGTATTGTTTTCAGCGGAATTATGAGATTTTTATCGACGGATCAAGAGTCATCAGTGCTAGAAATAGACAAGTGTCAAAAATAAGTTCCGATGGAATTGGCTTGAGAGAAAAGTGACGGTAAAGGTGAAAATTGGCTCAAAGTTCGACGAGGTAACAGAAACACTCTGACAATTTCTGAAGAAACCAGAAAAGGAGATGAAGTTCAAAGTTCAGAGACTGACACAGCTTGCTGCCAAAAGGAAGAAAGTTTCACATTAGAAGTGACTTGGTGACCAGTGTAAATAGTGTAATAAACTCTTATAGAACTGTTAAATATGTTGGACTAAAGACAGTGAGACAACATTGAAGAAAAAGTAAGTTAACTTTTCATTAAATTTAATGATCTAAGTCTAGTATTTCATTTTTTTAATCATTTTTTTCAGTCTAAATTACTTCTGTTTTACTGAAAACTGCCCCCCCCCCCCCATAGGTCAATCGACCAAATTAGATTTCAGCTGAAATCAGAATTTCCTGTTGCCATCCCTGGTTCATACACCGTGTGTAAGTGTCATCTGTTGTTACGCCCTCCAGGCTCCTACGAATCTAGGGTCTACCTGACCTGGCCCAATTATCCCTTTTGTCCAGGTAGAAAAGTTACGGTAACTACATTGCCATAACACAACACTACCAAAAAGGGTACTACACCTAAAGTGAGTAGGTGTTAGTGAGGGTTACAAAGGCATTCCCAGACCAGCTAGGAGACATAGTCATAGTCATAGAGAGATGTAGTCTCTCCAGCGAGACCTGGGTCTGCCCCGGGGTCTCCTCCCACTGGGACATGCCTGAAACACCTCAAGCGGGAGGCGTCCAGGAGGCATCCTAATCAGAATGCCCATACCACCTCAACTGACTCCTTTCAATGTGGAGGAGCAGCGGTTCTACTCTGAGCCTCTCCCGGATGACTGAGCTCCTCACCTTATCTCTGAGGGTGAGTCCAGCAATCCTACGGAGAAAGCTCATTTCAGCCGCTTGTATCCACAATCTTGTTCTTTCAGTCATTACCCAAAGCTCGTGAACATAGGTGAGAGTAGGAACGTAGATTGACTGGTAAATCGACAGCTTTGCGTTAGAACAGATTCTAACACTTCTAAGACTTCTAACACTTCTAACACATGACTGTGTATCCAAACACGAGGGGAACCAGATTATTAAGTTTGCAGATGACACCACGGTGGTGGGACTTATTCAGAGGGATGAGGAATCAATGTACAGGGAAGAAGTGAGAGACCTGGAGGGCTGGTGCAGGGAGAACAATCTGGTGCTCAACGTGGACAAAACAAAGGAGATGATTATCGACTTCCGGCGGCCACAGCCTGAGCACGTCCCCCTCAGCATCGGCGGCCGTTTAGTGGAGAGAGTAGAGAACATCAAGTTCCTCGGAGTGCAGATCTCGCAGGACCTGACCTGGAGCAAGAATTCCTTGGAGATCAGGAAGCGAGCTCAGCAGAGACTACACTTCTTGAGGAAACTCAAACAGGCCTCTCTCCCCATCTGCATCCTCAGGACCTTCTACAGAGGTGTGGTGGAGAGTGTGCTGACGTACTGCATTGCTACATGGTACTCCAGCTGCAGTATGTCAGACAAAAAAGCCCTGCAGAGGATAGTCAAGGGGGCGGAGAGGGTAATTGGAGTCTCCCTCCCCTCTGTCCAAGAACTTTTTCAGAACCGTTGTAGGAGCAGGGCACTGAACATTGTCAAGGACCGTTCTCACCCTCTGCATAAACACTTTGAACTTCTTCCATCTGGTAAACGATTCCGGAGCATCAGAGGCAGAACCACCAGACTGATCAACAGCTTCCTCCCACAAGCTGTCAGGATGCTGAACAGCTGACCCGGAATCTCACATACACACTACTGCACCTATGGACATTTTGTATATTATAGTTAGTTATTCTTTTTCCCCAAGTATGTCTCAGGGATGTGTGAATGGATGGGGGGGTGGGGGTGGGGGGTGGAGCTATGTGGGAGTGTGTCTTAATCATGCTGCTTCTTATATGGATGCCGAGAGAAACGCAATTTCATCTTGCCTGCACTACAGTTGTATGTACAGCAATATGACAAAGTTTGATTTGATTTGCAAATTTCTCAAAAATTTGTGAAATTTTTCTCTTCAATTAAAAACTTTTTTCTTGAGAATTTTTGACTTTTTTCTTATAATTTAGCAATTTTTTCTTATAGATTTGCAACTTTTTTTCTCCTAGATTTGCAACCTTCTCATAGATTTATAACTTTCACATACATTTTCAACCTTTTTCTCAGAAACTTGACTTTTTTCTCATAAGTTAAAAACTTTTTTCTCAAGAATTTGTGACTTTTTTTCTTACAAAATTTGTGCATTTTTTTCTTATAAATTTGTGCTTTTTTTCTTGTAGATTTGCAACTTTTTTCCTCATAAATTTTCAACTTTTTCTCATAGATTTGCAGTTTTTCTCAAAAATTAAAAACTTTTTTCCTTAAGAATTTATGAATTTTTTCTCATAAATTAGCATTTTTTCTTGTAGATTTGCAACTTTTTTACCTGTGATTTTTTTTTTTAACTTTATTCCTGTTAAATTTGTAACTTTTTCCTGCACATTTGCATCTTTTTCCATAAGATTGTCAACTTTTTTTCTTAGAAATTTGTAAAGTTCATCTAGATGCTGGTTAAATGTTTATATACTTTCAAATGAAAATTGCAATTGGCAACATTTTACCTGTAATGTTGTGACTTTTTCCCTGTACATTTGCAGCTTTTTTCCTAAATGTTCAACATTTTTTCTTATAAATTTGTAAAGTTCATCTGGATGCTGGTCAAATTTTTATTCGATATAATTAAATTGTAACTTGTGTGATGCCCACAAAATGTGTAGTCACATTTTATGAGTGAGTTTAAATTGCTCATGGCACTTTATGTTAATATGTTTCTGTAAATGCGGCCTACATATCTCCCGAGGGAATACTCACACGTGATCTGCATTGTTATTTATGCAAATCCGACGATGAACGCTGGGACAGCGCGTGACATCATCCATTCAGTAACTGGCAGGCTGCAGACAGAACACCCAGATGCTCTTCTCCTCATCTCACCCCTTGTGCACAGACAACCTCTGGTCAGGCGCACAGTGAAGTTATGGTCTGAGGAGGCAATGGACGCTCTAAAGGACTGTTTTGAAACCACTGCCTGGGAGCAGCTCTGCGATCCACATGGTGAGGACATCGATGGCCTCACTCACGCCATCACAGACTACATCAGCTTCTGTGTGGACAACACCGTACCCACCAAGACCATACGGTGTTGCTCGAACAACAATCTCTGGATCAACCCTGAGATAAAAACACTTCTGAGAGAGAAGAAGAGGATCTTCAGGTCAGGGAACAGGGAGATGCTGAAGTCCATACAGAAGGAGCTGAGGAGGAAGATCAGAGAAGGCAAGGACAGCTTCAGGAAGAAGATGGAGGACAAGCTGCAACAGAATGACATCGGTGGGGTCTGGAGAAACCTTAAAACCATCTCTGGGCTCCAGAATACCTCCCCCCAGGCCACAGGGGGCAGGGAGTGGGCGAACAATCTGAACCTGTTTTTTAATAGGTTTGACCAACTGCCCCCCCACCCCCGACTGCACAACAACCACTGCTGCCTCTGAAGACATCGAGTCCTGCTGCCCACACCCCACTCCACCAACGCCCCCCCCCCACTCCCAACACACAGCCCCCCCAACATGACCCTCACTAAGACCCAGGTGAGGACGGAGCTGAGGAAGATGAAGGTGAGGAAGGTGTTGGGACCGGACGGCATCAGCGCAAAGCTCCTCAAGTCCTGTGCAGATCAGCTGTGTGGGATTGTGGAGCTCATCTTCCACCTGAGCCTGAAGCTGGGGAGGGTACCACAGTTGTGGAAAACATCTTGTGTGGTACCTGTACCAAAGACTTCCCGCTCCAAAGACCTGAACAGCTACAGACCAGTGGCCCTGACGTCCCACATGATGAAGACCCTGGAGAGACTGCTCCTTGCTCACCTCCGCCCCCTTGGCGTGGAGGATGCAGTGATCTTCCTCCTTCACCATTCTGTCCTACCTGGAGAAGCCCGGGAATGCGGTGAGGATCATGTTCTTTGACTTCTCCAGTGCTTTCAACGCCATCCAACCGATGATCCTGAAGGACAAGCTGCTGTGCGCAGGGGTGGACCAGCACCTGTCATCATGGATCCTGGACTACCTCACTAACCGGCCACAGTTTGTGAGAACCCGGGACTGTGTGTCCGATACGATCATCGGTAGCACAGGGGCCCCCCAGGGAACGGTTTTGGCTCCCTTCATGTTCACCCTTTATACTGCGGACTTCTCACACAACACAACACACTGCCATCTACAGAAGTTCTGATGACTCTGCGATCGTCGGCCTCATCTCCAACGGAGATGAAGCTGAGTACAGAGGACTTATCCAGGACTTCGTGGACTGGTGCCATCGGAACTGCCTCCAGATCAACATGAGAAAACCTAAGGAGCTGGTGGTGGACTGCCGCAGGCAAGGACAACCCCTCACAGCACCAGTAAACATAGAGGGAACAGACATCGAGATGGTGACATCCTACAAGTACCTGGGTGTTCATCTGAACAATAAACTAGACTGGTCACACAATACTGACGCACTCTACAAGAAGGGACAGCGCAGGCTGTTCCTACTGAGGAGACTCAGGTCTTTTGGTGTACAAGGGGCGCTGCTGAAGACATTCTATGACATGGTGGTGGCATCAGCCATCACCTTTGGAGTGGTCTGCTGGGGCAGTGGCATTACAGCAGCCGATAGGAAGAGACTGAACAAACTGATCAAGAAAGCTAGCTCTGTCCTGGGGCAACGCCTTGACCCAGTGGAGGAGATAGGAGAGAGAAGGATGGTGGCTAAATTGTCATCTCTGCTGGAGTCCGATTTCCACCCTATGCAGGACATACTGAACGCACTGAGGAGTTCATTTAGCAGCAGACTACATCATCCTAGGTGCACAACCGAGAGGTTTCGCAGATCCTTCCTACCTACGGCTGTCAGACTGTATAACCTAAGCGGGGCTGCTCGCAGAGATAGCAAAAAAAACGTGACAACCTAATAGTATTGAATGCAAAAGACGCAATAGACTTGCACAATGGTCCCCTCCGGTATACAACTAGGACAATACCGGTCGCTACGGAGGGTGACAATATGTATGGGTACATAATCATACCATGTAGAATAACTAAGTAGACGGTTATGCTGTTCATTCCATCTAGCTACAATGCTCTGCACTGTGTGTTTATATATCTATATGTACATATGTATATTCACTGCTCTTGTTTTTTCTTGTCTTCTTGATTGTTGCTCTGAGTGTTGCTATCTCTGTGCTGTTGCAATCCTGGAATTTCCCCATTGTGGGACTAATAAAGGCTTATCTTATCTTAAATGACACTATGAGTGGAGACATAAGGGCCAATTCATTGTTTTGTAAAAAATTTTGCATTTGAGTGTTAATGTTGGCGTCCGCCACGAGGGGGCAGTGTAGACTGTGCCTCCTTTCTTTCTTCAGGCAGGAACTCCCCGTTAACAAATTCTCGTGCGGTTTTCTCATTCTACCTTGCGAAACTGCACTGAACCGCAGCTAACGGCCTCCTGCTTTATCTTCTGTTTATACAGGTTATTAAAATGTTAAAACACATTGGAAACCCACATGACTTCATACGTTTGCCGCTACTAATGTCAGTAAATGCTGAAGATGTTTTACAAAGGTTAACATATTGAAAACAGCAGATTTGCTGCGATGAAAGTGATAGCTTGTTACGAGTCGATCTAAGATGGCAGCGCCCGCATTTTTTTACATTTAAGGTTAAGTTTCTAAAGACGGCTCTTGCATATAAATGTATTTTGTGCTTATTTTCCTGGTATAAATGTTATTCCTCCATGAATGTATTGTTATTTAAAAGGTTTTATAAGAATATGTTGCTTTGTTGACAACATTTAGAACTCCAACAGTGCAGACTTTCAGCCTCGGTATACCCTGATCAGATTGACAGGTTATTTGTGAGTTCTATTGACTTTTCATAGTGTGTATATGTACCTGCCTTTAATTGGATGTCATTTTGTCTCTTGAACAGTAAACCACAAATGTGGGAATGTAAACTGATTGTAGTAGGAGTAATGCAGTTATTGTTTATGTTTTGATTTACAAAGCTCTTTACTCGGATGTAATTAGTAGGCATAATGGGTTTTGGAGATACCTAGAATTAAGAAAAAGTAATTAATAATGAAGACTATATCTTTGTGGCATTTTGTCAATAAATTCTACCGTGCGAAACTACACTAAACGGCAGCTAGCGGCCTCCTGCCTTATCTTTTCTCCTGTTTATACAGGAATTCAACTGTTACGGGTTCACACCCTAGACCAGACCTGCAACAATAGCATACCTGCCAACTACTCCGGTTTTGCTGTAATGGTTCCGGTTTTCAAGACCCCATTCTGGGTTACGGATTTATTAATCAAAATTACGTTTTTTCACTAAAAATTCAGTCAAAAATTTTAAATCGTAAAAAAAACACGAAAGCAATTCCAAACACGAGATCGCTAGGAATCGTATCTAAATTTAGAACAGAGCAACACGTAATGGCGGCCGGGATAGTCACACTTTTTCAGTGCTGAGACAAAGTTGCTGATTTTGCCACTAAAATAACTTAACCAGCAGCGAATATCGGATCAACATTTGTGACGCACACGCACAGGCTGAATTTCCACCTTGGTTGAACCAGCTTTTGAAGTAGAAATACCCCTTTATTCGCCTTTCACCGTGCTCTGTGAGTAAACTGAGTAGCGTTTCTTTTCGTGGCTCGCTGCTACGCTTTACCTGAAGCGTTTGCTAAGCTAACGCTATCGCTATTGAGGGTATTGAGGTTTCTATTCTCGCGCGAAATCCCGGAGAGGCGTGCGCACATGGCGAGATGTAAACTGCTGCAGACGTTCGCACGACTGCACTTGAACCCTGGCAAATGGACCATGGATTCGACATCTAAAGGGAGAATACGTTTTATATAATGCTTAACATTCTGAAGAACATGTGCTGTGTAATTGCAAGCCTTGTCATGCTTGGTGTATCATGTAAATACATAAAATATCAGAGCGATTTTGCCGTCTTTTACGCACGTGTCTATTATACAGTGCTAGTTATACCCTGCTGATATTTCTAGTCTTATAGTTACCTCCGCCAAGGAGGTTATGTGATCATCAGCGTTGGTTTGTCTGTTTCTTTGTTAGCAAGATAACTCAAAAAGTTATGGACGGATTTTCATGAAATTTTCACAGATTGTCAGAAATGGGGTATCCTACAGATGATTAGATTTTGGTGGTGATCCGGATCACCGTCTGGATCCAGGAATTTTTTAAAGGATTCTTTTTTATTTAACATTGCGAGATAGGGCCATTTTCAGTATTTTATTTATGATGTTAAACACTGTATGGGGGAACTGTGGCGCTTGGCGGAGGTCTGCGCTCTCCGAGTGCTTTTCTAGTATTCATAATACATCACATCTGGCCTATTCGAAGTTCTATGCAGTGTTAAGATAGTCTTTTGAATGCAAATTTAATGAATGAATGAATGAATGAATGAATGAATCTTTATTTCGGATAGATTAAAAGCAAAGATTAAAAAGAAACAGAATAATATAACAAAGGTGAAAAAATCCAACAAGGTCAAATTAAACAAGAACTCCTCTGATTATACAGTTCAAAATAAGTTATCTGAAATGGGTGATGGCTGAAGCTGCAGCTTATATTGCCCACTCATATTCCATCCAAGAATTCAAAAGAAAAACAAAACAAGAGCGATTACAATTCAGAACAAAGCTAAGACAAAATGTGACAAAAAAAAACTAAGTAACAACACAACACAGACTGGATATGACAATCCTTATGTGATTTTACATGTCATCTTGTATATATGTTTGGAGTATTTCTTCCTTTAGTTTTTGTTTAAATTGTCCAAGCGTTGTACATGATTTTAATTCAGGTCCAAAATCGTTCCATAATCTGACTCCTTGCACTGAAACACAGTGTTGCTTGGTGGTAGTTCTCACTGAAGGTTTTTGAAATATACATGTTCCTCTGAAATGATATTGTTTCTCCCTTATTTGGAACAACTTTTGGATATTTGCGGGCAGTGATAAAGTCAACCAGATCTTTCAACTTGAGAGCTTTTAATTTAAGAAAAAGTGGATTTGTTGGTTCCCTGTAAGCAGCTTTGTTTATTATTCTAATAGCTCTCTTCTGAAGCATAAAGACTGGATATATGTTTGTTTTATATGTATTTCCCCATACTTCAGTACAATATGTCATGTATGGGAGTATTAATGAATGATACAAAGTATATAATGTGGGTTGATTCAGCAAATATTTCGCTCTGTGTAGTATTGCAATTGATTTAGATATTTTACCTTTAATATAATTAATGTGTGACTTCTATGTCAAATGCTAATATTTGTTTGACACTGCGGCCCCTGGACCCCGGCTAGCTACTAGGTTTTTCAGGTTTGAAAGTTGAAGAAATATGAGGTTGTTAGCTACATTTAACTAGATTTAATGCTAATATTTGTTTGGCAAATATTAGCATTATTATTATTAGCATTATTAGCATTAGCATCGGCCCCTGGACCCCGGCTAGCTACTAGGCTTTTCAGGTTTGAAAAGTTGGCAGGTATGCAATAGTGGGGGCTCTTCCGGGATCGATGACATCACCACCTACAGTCGTAGGTCCAGAGATTTATGAACCGGTGGGCCAGCTTCAAGGCCAGCGTGCTGTATAACTGAAGCAAAGGGCCAGATAAGTAGTCCCAGGGCCAAGGCATCAAGTTATAAGTCACAATGGGAGACAGTGAAAGAAAAACGCTGGTGTGGATGGTAAGGAAAGGACTATTCTGCCTCTCTGCTGATGAGTTGCTCCAACTCGCAACTGATATCCCATATACACCTGACCAAGACAATGCTGCATTGAATAAGCAGGATGAAGAAGGCTGCATTGATCATATCTGTTCCTACATGGACAGTGCACTTCTGCTGGAGTTAGAAGATCAAGGAATGTCAGAGCTGTTACATCTTAATGACAGAATAAATGAGTTAACTGAGAAGTGTAGCCAGACTGAAGCTACTGATGAGGGTCGTACTGAGCTTGTTTTGCCTGCTGATGATGTCTCATCACACCTGCCACAAAATACTGCCCATACAGACAATGAAACAGCTAATCTGGAATGTATGAGTGGGTGCGAATCCCTTTCAGCCTTTCAAACGCCGCAGCTGCCTTTCAGAGAAGCATGGAGGAAATGCACCGCTCTCTGAGGGATGAGTGCTGCATACCATACCTAGATGATGTCCTCTGCTATGCAGAGACATTGGAAGAGCATGTGGAAGTGTTAAGACGTGTCCTAAGGGCACTTCAGGAGCATGGTGTGAAACTTAGGCCCAACAAATGTGAACTTTTTAAACAAGAGGTCCGATATGTGGGACGCTTGGTCTCAGCCGATGGGGTTCGGATTGGCCCCAAAGATCTGGAAACTATCCAAGCCCTGAGAGACAAGGCTCCTAACACAGTCGGAGAGGTTCGCAAACTTCTGGGGTTCCTCAGTTATTATCGCACCTCCATCCAAGAGTTCTCGAGGATTGCCAAGCCCATGTACGAACTGTTGGAAACAAAAAACCTACCCAGTGTAGCACATCAGCCAAAGAGAAGCAAGTCGAAGGGTAGACAGCTTGCATCCAGAACCCCAATATGCTGGACTAATGAACATCAAAGAGTCCTTGATCAGCTCATACACACTCTGTCTAACCCCCCCAGTGCTTGCCTACCCCAACTTCAGTCTCCCTTTTGTGCTGCACACTGATGCCTCAGAACAAGGCCTTGGGGCAGTACTGTATTAGCGCCAAGAAGGGAAGCTGCGAGTCATCGCCTACGGATCCAGAACACTGACACCTGCAGACAACTATCATCTACACTCAGGCAAACCTGAATTCTTGGCACTAAAGTGGGCTATCTGTGAAAAATTCAGAGACTACCTTTTCTATGCACCCCACTTTATCGTCTACACAGACAACAATCTGTTGACGTATGTGATGAGCACAGCTAAGCTTAATGCTGTTGGCCACAGATGGGTCGGTGAACTGGCTGACTTCCGTTTTGTGATCAAATACTGGCCAGGCAGAGCTAACAGGGACGCCGACACACTGTCAAGGATGCCACAGGACATTAACCGGTATGTGGGCTCATGCACGGAGACGTTATCCAGAGACGCCATTAAGACAATCTGGGATGGCAGTCAAGTTGCAAAGCTGAAAGATGTTGCTTATGTCACTGTCCTGGATCTGACACACAACAGTCCACCATCTCAGTCTCCTGAGCTGCTCATAGCCCAGCGGGATGATCCTGTTATTGGCTCAGTTGTAAAGCTAAAGGAAACAGCTGACACTCTAACTAGTGACATCAGGAGCAGAGTGAGTGGTCCATCGAGGAAACTTCTGTATGAATGGGAAAAGCTCCACCTTGAAAATGGCTTGCTCTATAGGAAGACCAGTCAGAGGAATCAGCTTGTTTTACCTGAGCGGTATCGATCCACCATCCTCAAACTTCTCCATGATCACTTGAGCCATATGGGAAGTGAGAAAGTCCTGGCTTTGGTCAGAGACAGATTTTACTGCTCCTACATGAAACGTGATGTGGAGACTTATGTGATGAGAACGTGCCCTTGCATCAAGAGGAAAAAACCAGCCTCTCACATCAGAGCACCTATGGGGAGCATTTCCACCAGCTCACCCCTAGAGCTTTTATCAATTGACTATCTACACTTGGAGCCAAGCAAGGGAGGATATGAGTACATCTTGGTTGTTGTCGACCATTTTACCAGGTTTGCTCAAGCTTATGCCACCAGAAATAAGTCTGGGAAGACAGCTGCGGAGAAACTCTTGGAAGATTTCATCCACCGATTTGGATATCCTTGGAAATTACATCACGATCAGGGTAGAGAATTTGAAAACGAGCTCTTCAAAACCCTGCAACAACTGAGTAAAGTTGGTCATTCACGGACGACACCATACCATCCCCAGAGCAATCCAGCGGAGAGATTCAACCGCACCCTCCTCCAAATACTAAGAACTCTGGAAGAGAAAGAGAGATCACCTGCCGCATACTGTTCATGCCTACAACTGTACTAGGCATGAGGCCACAAGAATGTCTCCCTTTTATCTGACGTATGGACGTCATCTGAGGCTTCCTGTGGACATGATCTTTGAGTTAGCTTCTAATGAGGAATTGGCCTCATCAAAAGGCTGCAGAGAAATGAGCTGCAAGGATGACAGAGACCTACAGGATTGCAACTGAGAAGAGTCAACATTCAAGCTCTCGAGGGAAGAAACTTAATGATCGTCACCTCAAAGGTACTGTACTTGAGTCAGGTGACCGTGTCTTGGTGCATAATCTGGGTGAAAGAGGGCGCCCAGGTAAACTAAAGTCATACTGAGAGGAAGCAGTCTATGTTGTCAAAGAAAGGATTGCTGACAGACCTGTTTACAAAGTCATTCCAGAAACGGGTAAAAAGAGAGTGAACATTCCACCATAATCTCCTGCTCTTAGTTAATGATTTACCGGAAGATTTACCTCCACCGCCCCAAAAGGCATCAGCAGAGACAACGAGACATTCATATTCGCACCAGTCTGCATCCACATCTGGAGGAAAACATCAACAGAGAGCCAAGAAAAGACGGTAAAAAACTGACAAGTGGCCCAAAGACGGATCAAGCAGTGGAACTTCAGACTCAGAGAAGGATGGAGGATTTCAGTATTGGCTAAGGATTCCTGAAATCACAAGAACACAGCCCACCAGTGAACCAGTTGTGGAGAACAGGGACAATGTAAGCGTGACACCTGATGAGATACCGACAGAAGAAGAGGATGCTCCTCTTATCTTAGTACTGGCACAAGAGGAACAAGATGTGGTGGACCAGAGTGCCCCAGCAGGCTCCCCAGCAATGGCTGCACACTTCAGTGACAGAGGATGTTAACCTGCAACCTAGAAAGTCAACTCGAGTGAGGAAACCAGCTCAGAGGCTCACGTATGAGTCCCTGGGCCAACCCTCATACCAGCCCTCATGTCAACCTCCATTGGGCGTCAACACAGTAGGAGCCTGTGCACCACCTGTTCTACCTGTGTGGAGAATGGACACAACCCCTGTGGTATATCGAACTCCATTTAACACGTTCCCACATCCCATTCTATATCCCATACTTCCTTACACTCCAGCCATGCCCTACACCAGCCCACTGATTTTGCACTAATCTGTGGACAAAACATGGACAATTAACTGACCTCAAAGACGGTAAGGATTAATGACTTCATAAGATATAAAAGGGCTAAAGTTGAGTAATTTGAGTAAAGAATTTCAGGTGTGCTGGCAATGGAGTAGGTGTGTGCGTTGCTGGCTCCTGCTATATTTTTTTCTTTACTTTTTAAACCCTATTTTGCTGTAAGCTGTTAATGTTTTGGACATTTAATACGTGCAGAATCTGTTTTGAGTTGTGAAATATGTCCAAAACAAGAAAGCAGACTGAAAAGGAGGCAGCAGGGAACAATATTAACACCAGCTTAGCTGAGAATGCTAATATCAGCCTTAACCCTGCACTTGTTGCCTTGCTTGAGCAACACAGAATGTCCATAGCTGCTGACTTCAAAGCTTCATTTGAACTTATTAATGGTAAGCTGGACAAAATTCAAGTAGATGTGGCGAACCAGGAGCAACGCATTGGCGACCTTGAAAACAACGCGGAGGACGTCAGCCAGCGCCTAGCGGCGCTTGAAGTTACATGTGAGTCAATGCAGGAGGAGAACAAACTTTTGAAAAACAAACTTTCTGACCTGGAGGGAAGAAGCAGGAGGCTGAATATTCGTCTGGTGCACAGGTGTCAAACTCATTCCATGGAGGGCCAAGACCCTGTAGGTTTTACCGCCACCCAGTGTCTTCAACAGGTGATTTCACTGAATTTCTTCCCACTGATTGCTGATCAGTGAAAACACCTGCTGATGACACTGGGTAGAAGCAAAACATGCAGGGTCTTGGCCCTCCATGGAATGAGTTTGACACCCCTGGTCTGGTGGGTCTGCCGGAGTCCTTTGATGTGGGTCCACGGCCATCTGAATTTTTTTCTCGGCTGTTGGTGGACGTCTTTGGCGTACAAACTTTGCCATCTCCCCCAGAGCTGGATAGAGCCCACCGCAGCCTCATGCCCAAGCCGAGTCCGAATGGGAAGCCGCGCGCTGTCATTATTTGTTTCCACCGGTTTCGGACCAAAGACTTGGTGATGAGAGAAGCGCGGAAACGCCGTGGGACTTTGAAATATCGTGGGCATAAACTTCAGTTCTACGAGGATTATAACGCCGACGTTCAGAAGCAACGAGCCGAATATAAGGAGGTTATGTCCGAGTTGTACAAGAGAGGTTTTCGTCCTTCTCTTCTTTTCCCCGCCAGGCTCCGGATAACTCTTCCAGACGGCAAAAACCAGTGGCTGGCGTCCGTCTCGGAGGCCACCTGCTTCATGCAAACCATGGAGAGAAACCAGCAATTTTCGCCTTGAACTGGACATTTCTGGGTTGACCAGCTGCCGCGCTGGACTGCTTGTTACTTCATTGAAGCTGCACTGACTGGACATTGATGCATTTTTAGATGTTTAAAAACAAGGTAAAATTGGCTCCCTATACGTTGTTGTTTACTTAATTCTTTTTTTAATTTTATCTTATTTATTTATTTTTTTTTTAGGGTAAAACGTTCATATTATGCAGGATTGAAGCCAGTTGTATGGGAGCATTCTGTTAGGATGAAAATAGAGCAGGAGATGGAGCGGTTGCTGTTTTTTTGCAACCGGCTGGAGTGTTGTTATAGGTTTGGTTGTTGGATTTTTTTTATTTTTTTATTTTTATTTTTTTTTGTTTTTTGTTTTATTTACACCCCCCTTACCCCCTCCTTTTTTTTTTTTTTTTTTTTTTTTTTTTTTACCCGTACCTCACTTTACTCTTCTTTGGGCTACACAACACAATATATAAATTTTACTCTTTGAATGAATAGTAATCTTACTTTGGTAAGCTGGAATGTGAAGGGGTTGAACCATCCAATTAAACGAAAGAGAGTCATGCCACGTCTAAAGCAGTTTAAGCCTGGGGTATTGTTTTTGCAGGAAACCCATTTGCAGGATTCCGACCACTTGCGTTTGTCAAAATGTTGGTCAGGACAATTTTTTCATTCAAATTTTAAAGCTAAGGCCAGGGGCGCTGCTATTCTTATTGATCGAAATATCCCATTTATTCCCTCTAATGTTGTATTAGATAAAAATGGACGATTTGTAATAGTATCAGGTAAACTTGGCGATAAACATGTCACCTTGGCTAATCTGTATGCACCGAATTTTGATGATGTGCACTTTTTTCGCAACCTTTTTTCGCAACTTCTAGATTTAAATACTCATTCTCTAATTCTTGGGGGTGACTTTAATTTGTATATGGATCCGATCTTAGATCGCTCATCTTCAAAACCTGCTAGTCTTAATAAATCTGCAACTTATGTTAAGTCTTTTCTTGAGGGATATAGCCTTACAGATCCTTGGCGTTTTTTACATCCTAACGGCAGGGACTATTCTTTTTTCTCTCACGTACACCATACTTATACCAGAATAGATTATTTTTTTGTTGACAATTTATTAATTAATAACCTTTGCTCTTGCAGTTACGATAGCATCTCGTTTTCTGATCATGCCCCTCTTGTACTTAAAATGATCCTCCACGGATGTGACTCCATGAGAAAGCATTGGAGATTGGATCCATTATTACTTGCAGATGAAAAATTGGTTGCGAATATTTCTTCTAAAATTAATTTTTTTTTGAAAGAAAATAAAACTCCTGGTATGCCAAATAAAACGATATGGGAGGCCATGAAGGCATTTCTTAGGGGGGAATTTATTTCATTGGCAGCATTTAAAAGACGATCCTTAATACAGGAACAGAAGGCTATTTTAGATCAAATCCTGGACATTGACAGACAATATGCTCAATCTCCATCACCCGCTCTGTACAAGGAACGTATGACATTACAAACTAAACTTAATTTACTTTCTACTCGACAAATTGAAGGTTGTTTAATAAGGAACAAGAGTGAATTTTATGAACATGGCGAAAAAACCAGTAAACTTCTAGCTAATCAACTACGTGGTATTAGAGCTAAGCAAATTATTACTGGAGTTAGGACAGATAAAGGAGAGGTGACATCTGACCAACAAGTGATTAATGATATTTTCAGGTCATTTTATTCCAAATTATATACCTCAGAATATACAACAAACTTAAAGGATTTGGAAATTTTTTTTGATTCTATTGATATTCCTTCGATTTCTTCAGAATCTCGGCAAATTTTAGAAGCTCCCATCACAAAAGAAGAAATTCAGCTGGCAATATCATCCATGCAATCAGGAAAATCTCCAGGACCTGATGGGTTTTCCGCTGATTTTTTCAAAAAAATTCTCTGACGACCTTGCCCCTTTCCTTTGTCAAGTTTTTACAGAGTTGCTTGACTCTGGTACACTTCCTCCTTCATGCTATCAGGCCTGTATCACTGTGTTGCTTAAAAAGGATAAGGATCCTGTTGATTGTGCTTCTTACAGGCCTATTTCCTTGTTAAATACCGATGTTAAAATTTTGTCAAAGTTGTTAGCTTCAAGGTTGGAAAAGATTCTTCCTTTTATAATTTCACAGGACCAAACCGGTTTCATTAAAAATTGCCATTCTTTTTTTAACTTGCGGCGGTTGTTTAATATTATTTATACTCCTCACCACAACATACCTGAATGTCTTATTAGTTTGGACGCTGAAAAGGCATTCGATAGGGTTGAGTGGGAATATTTGTTTTTTACTTTGGAGAGGTTCGGTTTTGGTCCTTCCTTCTGTTCCTGGATTAAACTTCTCTATGCTAGTCCTTTAGCTTCAGTGTTAACTAATTGTCGCTATTCTGACTATTTTAGACTTTACCGTGGTACGAGGCAAGGCTGTCCTTTGAGCCCGTTGCTCTTTGCCTTGGCAGTTGAGCCGTTAGCTATTGCAATCCGTGGGAGCCGGGACTTTCTAGGCATTCGTAGGGGTGGCATTGAGCATAGGGTTTCACTCTATGCTGACGATCTTTTATTATTTCTCTCCAACCCACTTACTTCATTACCCGCTATACTCAACATTTTGGATAGTTTTAGTAGGTTTTCTGGTTATAAAATTAATCTTAATAAGAGTGAACTGTTTCTGATTAATGAAAAGATTCAAGTTCAGGATTTTGAAAATTTTCCTTTCAAGGTTGTTATTGATCATTTTAATTATCTTGGGATATGTGTCACTAAACAATTCAATTACTTGTTTAAAAATAATTTTCTCCCCTTACTTGACCAGTGCAAGCTAATACTTTCCAAATGGTCCCCATTATCCTTGTCTTTAATTGGCAGAATCAATTCTGTAAAAATGATGTTACTTCCAAAGTTTTTATATTTGTTTCAGTGTCTCCCCATTTTTATTCCTAAATCCTTTTTTAAGTCTTTGGACTCTCTGATTACCTCATTTATTTGGAATGGTAAACATCCGAGATTGAGGAAAGTTTTTCTTCAAAGACCCAAATCAGTAGGTGGCATGGCTCTGCCTAACTTTCAATATTACTACTGGGCAGCAAATATCAGGTGCATGTTATATTGGAAACATTTTTATCTGGAACCCAAATCACCTATTTGGATCCTTATGGAGTCACATGTGGACAATCAAACCTCCCTACCGGCAATTTTAGGTTCACCACTTCCCCTTGCTTTGTCTACACTGGGTAATAATAAAGTAGTTCGTCAGTCTCTTAGAATTTGGTCTCAATTCAGGAAAAATTTCGGTCTTCAGTTTTTTTCCATTAGAAGTCCAATTGCCGCAAATCATTTATTTACCCCATCAACTATTGATAGTGCATTTCATATATGGCACAGAAAAGGTTTAAAATCTTTTGCGGATTTATATTTTGATGGTCAATTTGCAAGTTTTTCTCAACTTTCCACCAAATTCGACATCACTTCTACACATTTTTTCCGCTTTCTCCAGGTCAGACATTATGTGCAAACCATGACAAAACAATTCCCTCAAAAACCTTCTGATAATCCTCTAGATGATTTTTTATTAGTTAAACCAACTTCTAAGGGGGTAATGTCAGTTTTATATAATTTAATTTCAAATTTACAATCTTCTTCTCTGGCCGCTATCAAATTGAACTGGGAACAAGATCTTAATTTTACTTTTACTGATGAACTGTGGGACTCTATTCTTGGCCAGGTTCACACTGTATCAATGTGTGCTCGTCACGCTCTTATTCAATTTAAGATTGTACACCGGATGCACCTGTCCAAGGTTAAGTTAGCACGTATTTACTCGGATATAGACCCAACTTGTGAAAAGTGTGGTAGCGCTCCTGGCACTTTGCTTCACATGTATTGGTCCTGCCCTGCATTGATGAATTTTTGGCATTCTGTTTTTATCACTATGTCTGAAGTCCTGCAATATCAAATTAAACCTGATCCATTATGCGCCATTTTTGGTGTGGCTCCAGAACTTGCCTTGCCAAGTTCCAAATTAAAAGTATTCAAATTTTCATTATTATTGGCCAGACGTGCTGTATTACTGAAGTGGAAAGACTCTTCGTCCCCTTCACATTTACAGTGGATAAAAGATATAATGTCCTGTTTGGATTTAGAAAAAATCAGATATACAGTCTGTGGCTCTGAAAACAAATTCTATAAATTATGGCGCCCGTTTCTTGATTTCTTTGAAAGACCCACGATTATAGTTTCTGAGTAGCTCATATCCCCTTTACCCCACCCCCACTTCACACACACAATTTTTCTTTGTATTTTTTTTTTTAAATTATTGTTTATTTAAAGGTTTTTGTGCTTTGAAGCATTTACATTTGTTGGCTTTAAGTTCTAGTTTTTCACTGTTTGGTTGAAACAAAAATGAAAATTTCTAATACTTTGTATTGTATTGATACTTCAATTAATAATAATAAAAAGACCTTTGAAAGAAAGAAGAATTGTCTGGAGCCATTTTTTTGTCATCTGGGAGCGTGTGACGCCCACAAAATGTGTGGTCTCATTTTATGAGTGAGTTTAAATTGCTCATGGCACTTTATGTTAATATGCTTCTGTAAATGACACTATGAGTTAAGAAATAAAGGCCAATTCATTATTTTGTGAAAAATTTTGCATTTGAGCATTAATGTTGGCATCTGCCACAAGGTGGCAGTGTGGACTGTGCCTCCTTTCTTTCTTCAGGCAGGAACTCCCTGTAAACAAACTCTTGCGTGGTTTCCTCATTCTACCGTGCAAAACTGCACTGAACCGCAGCTAACGGCCTCCTGCCTTATCTTTTCTCCTGTTTATACAGGAATTTAACTGTTACGGGTTTGCACCCTAGACCGGACCTGCAACACTTGCAACTTTTTACCTGTAATTTTGCAGCTTTTTTCCATCAGATTTTCATCTTTTTTCTTGTGATTTTCCAATGTTCATGTGGTTGCTGGTTAAATTTTTATCCTATAACCTTATAAATTGTAATTTGCAACTTTTTTCCTTGACATTTGAATCTTTTTTCCATAAAATTTTCAACTTTTTTCTTACTAATTTGCAATGCTCATCTGGATTTTATTCAATGTAATTAAGTTGTAACTTGCAACTTTTTTCTTGTAAATACAGTGGTACCTCTACTTACGAAATTAATTTGTTCCGGAAGAATTCTCGTAACGTGAAAATTCCGTAAGTAGGGGCGCGTTTTACATGTAAATGCCGTAATCCGTTCCAAGCCCCCAAAATTCGGCCATAAATTTTTTATAAATCGTAAAAACGCATCAAAACATGTAACAAATGCATGTTACAATTAGATTACTGCACAATAAACATAAAATGAGAGTTTAAAATGAGAGAATAATAAAAGAGAATAATAAAAATTATGTTCATTTACCTTTTAACTGCGATCGTCGGCGTCACCTTTTGCCTTCTTTGGTTCATGTTCTGTCTCATCAGTGGTTTTTGCCTGACGTTTTGTGAAGAAACGATCCAAGGACGTTTGCTTTTGTCGGCTTGTAACGATCCTTCGAAAATGTGCAAGGCAAACATCATCATAGTGAGCGATAGCCCGACTAGTGAACACTTTTTCCGGGTGATTCTTTTCAACAAATTCCGAAACTTCATGGAATTTTCCTAAAATTTCTTTAATTCGGGCTGTTGGAATAATGGCTGCCTCCTCCTCCTCCTCCTCCTCCTCCTCTCTGAACTCCTCCTGCACTGCCGTGTGCTGCATTGCCTCCAACTCCTTCAGCTCCTGCGTGGAAAGCTCCTCGTTGTGCTCCTGAATCAACTCGTTGATGTCCTCGTCATTCACCTCAAGACCCATGCCCTTTCCCAGCGAAATAATTTCTTCAACCTCAGATTCAACTTCACCCTCCACCTCAAACCCCTCAACATCTTGTGGGGCAGCAGCATCGGGCCACAGCTTTCTCCAAGCTGCATTAAGGTTACGTCTGGTTACCTCCTGCCAAGCCATGTCGATTATCTTGAGGCAAACAACAATATCGAAGTGCTGCTTCCAAAACTCACGAAGAGTAAGCTGGGTGTTTTCAGTGATGTCGAAACACCTCTTGAACATGTGTTTTGTGTAGAGTTTCTTGAAGTTCGAAATGACTTGTTGGTCCATGGGCTGGAGGATAGAGGTGGTGTTAGGTGGGAGGTACAGCACCTTAATAAAGGAGAACTCCTCCAGGATATCATCTTCGAGGCCAGGCGGGTGGGCAGGGGCATTATCGAGAATGAGGAGGCACTTGAAGGGGAGCTTGTTCTCCTCTAGGTAACTCTTAACAGCAGGGGCAAAAACCAAATTGACCCACTCAACAGAAAATTGTCGGGTGACCCAGGCCTTGGCATTGGCCCTCCATAGCACCTGAAGTTTGTCTTTTAATATTTTGTGAGCCTTGAATGCCCTGGGATTTTCGGAGTGGTACACCAGCAGGGGCTTAATTTTGCAATCCCCACTGGCATTGGCACAAAGGGCCAGCGTAAGGCGGTCCTTCATGGGCTTGTGGCCTGGCATTTTCTTCTCTTCTACTGTGATGAAGGTACGGTGAGGCATCTTTTTCCAAAAAAGGCCCGTCTCGTCACAATTAAAAACTTGCTGTGCAACGTAGCCTTCATCAATCACCAATTGTTGGAATTTTTGCACAAATTCGTCGGCCGCTCTGCGGTCGGCGCTACATGCCTCGCCATGCCGAACAACAGAGTGAATTCCAGACCTCTTTTTGAACTTCTCAAACCACCCACGCGATGCCTTAAACTCCTGGTGTATTTCTTGGGCCGAAGTTCCCTCGCCTGCATCTTCCTTCACGAGGTCATTAAAGATGGCGGTCGCCTTTTCACAAATTATGGCCTCTGTCACTGTGTCACCAGCTATCTCTTTCTCCTTTATCCACACGAGTAACAACCTCTCCATCTCATCGTTCACAGCCGACCTCCTCTTCGAAATGACAGAGAGGCCTTTGGAAGGAGTCACAGCTTTAAGGGCTTCCTTTTGTTTTAAAACTGTGCTTATCGTTGATGTATTACAGCCATATTCTTTGGCGAGATCAACCAAACGCACCCCCTTTTCATACCTTTCAATTATCTCCTTCTTTGTCTGTATGGACAAAAAAACTCTCTTCTTCTTTTCTCCTTTTCCACTTATCTCCGTCACCTTCTTGGGGGCCATAGCGAATAAATGGTAGTTCTGTACTGTTAACACACGTAAAACTGCCCGAACACTTCGTGGCCAATGGGATACCAGGAAGATGCTAGGCGATAGCCAATGGCAGAGCAGCTACAGGTATGTTTACGTTCGGTAAACTACGGGAGCTGCGAGGAGCGCGTACTTTTTTTGCCTTTCGTATCCTGAAATTTCGTTCGTAACAAGAGGCAATATTTTCCCGTTGAGGCGTGTCGTAACCTGAAAATTCCGTATGTAGAGACGTTCGTAAGTAGAGGTACCACTGTATGCAGCTTTTTTTCTTGTAAGTCAGCAACATTTTCCTGTCAGTTTGCAACTATTTGTTATTCAGTTGTAATTTGCAAGTTTTTAAGTTGGCCTCTTTTATCAAGTTTTTGCTGCTTTTTTCTTTCAAATTTGTACCTAATTTACCATTCCCCTTGTTAAAAAGTAATAACTGGCCTACTATGTCTCCCAGATGCAGTAGCAGTGTGCATTATTCAGACCATAGCAACAGAATGATGTCATCACCATGACCCAGTCTATATAAGCAGGTGCACAGGTTCTCTTGCCCCTTTCTGCACTTGGATGCTGACAACTAGCAGAGCTTTCACCAGCGATTTCACCAACTACTGCTTGATTTTGAAGTTTCCCAGCAGAGACCCACTGGACCAGCTTTGAGGATCTACATCAGCAGAGGACCAGGGAACCTGTCATCGGACAGAGGAAGCCACCCAGACCTTCTGAGGAAGACCAGCAGCTAACTAAACCACAGAACTAGTGCCCATTGGTAGGAAACTGCTTCATTTATACAGTATTATTAACTCTGTAGGTATTACATTTTGCTGGTATAGCTCCATACAAACATTGAACATAATTTCAGTTAAGAATATTGGAAGAAAATGGTTGATTTAAAAGTTTTTCTGTCAGATATTTAGTGTTGTGTTTGAGGAACAGAGGCTTGCAGTGAGACTGTCTGTAGTTGGTTTTGCCACATGGAAATTAGCAGGAAGCATTTAAACTAGTTTAACAGTGGTGTAGTGATTTAATAAAGTGCTGAATTTGACTTGAAGGTATTGAGTTTGTGGAGTTACTGCAAAAAATGGGTCAATCCAAGATGGTGCCCAGGTCTTTGTTTGTTTGGTTGCCATGGCAATTAGAACAATGGATTTTTTTTAGAATGTTTTTTAAAAAATGCAGTGTTTGGTTACCATGGCACTTGTAGAACTGACTGCTGTGTTTAAAATGTTCTCTCATTAACTACACAACTTTCTTCTCAAATTTGTGACTTTGTTCTCATAAATTAGCAATTTTTTAATTGTAGATTTGCAACTTTTGTCCTCATGAATCTGCAACTTTTTTCACATTGATCTGAAACGTTTTCCCATAAATTTGCAACTTTTCTCATAACTTTTAAATTTTTTTCCTGTAAAGTTTCACATTCTCATAAATGTGCAATTTTCTTGTAAAGTTTCAACTTTTTTCTGTAAATGTTCAACTTTTGCTCATAAATCTGCAACTTTTTTCTTGTAAATTTGACTTTTTGCTCATAAATTTGTAAATTTTCCCTGTAGTTTTTTGTAGCTTTTATTCCTCATAATTTACAACCTTTTTTCTCAAATATTTGACTTTTTTTCCCTCATAAATATGCAACTTTTTATGTAATTTGCACATTTTTTCCTTGTGAATTTTCAACTTTTTCCACATAAATTTGCAACCTTATTCTCAGAGATTTGTAACTTTTTTCTTAAAAATATCTGACTTTTTGTTAATTAATTTGCATTTTTTTCTTGTGAATTTTCTACTTTTGATCTGAAACTTTTTTCTTGTAAAATTTCCAACCTTTTCTCATAAATTTGCAACTTTTTCTCATAAATTGGTGACATTTTTCCCATAAATTTTTGACTTTTTTCATGGTTTTTTTTTCTCAGATTTGCAAATTTCTCAAAAAACATCTTTTTTCTCTTCAATTAAAAACTTTTTTCTTCAGAATTTTTGACTTTTCTTATAATTTAGAATTTTTTTTCTTATAGATTTGCAACTTTTTTCTCCTAGATTTGCAACCTTATTCTCATAGATTTATAACTTTCACATATATTTTCAACCTTTTTCTCAGAAATTTCTTTTTTCTCATAAGTTAAAAACTTTTTCTCAAGAATTTGACTTTTTTCTTATAAATTTGCATTTTTTCTTGTAGTTCTGCAACTTTTTCTTCATTAGTTTTCAACTTTTTTCCTATAGATTTGCAACTTTTTTCTCAAAAATTAAACACTTTTTTCTTAAGAATTTATAATTTTTTTCTTATAACTTAGCATTTTTTTCTTGTAGATTTGCAACTTTTTTCCTGATAAATCTACAATTTTTTTTCGCATTGATTTCCACCTTTTTTCCCCATAAATTTGAGACATTTATTCCCGTAAATTTGCAACTTTTTCCCTGTAAATGTTCATCTTTTGTCCTAAGTGTTCTTTTTCATAAATGTGTAACCCTCATCTGCTGTTTAAATTTTTAGTCAGTGTAATGAAATTGTAATTTGCAGCTTTTTTTATTTTAAAATTTGCATCTTTCATTATATCTTTGTACCTTTATTCTTGCAAATTTGTACTAATTTAGATTTACACATTTGTCCCTCATGCTAAAATAAATTAAAATAAGATCCCAGCGGATGCCGTTTCCTCATGAGCTCTGAAGCTGCACGATTTCAAAACATGCCACTGAAGTATCATTAAACAATGCGCTTCTGACGGTAGACCTCCTTTTCCCTGATCAAAAGCAGATGCTTATGGAATGCACTATAATGGTAATGCGCATTAGATTGTGCGCCGTCATACCTCTTTGAAATGAGACCCTGTCTGCGAGCGCATAGCGAGCGCACTGTCTACTGGTAATTTGATGGTGTGACGTAAAGCCAACAAAACGGACAACGCGCTGACAGAAACTAACAAATACACTGGCATCCAATGGAAAGTGTGTTGGAAAAGTCTGCGGATGATCATCCTAATAGGGGCCAAAGGGTGACTGATAGAATGGGTTGGTATGGGAGCTTAGCTTTAGCCACTATCAAATGACTGAACAAGCTTCCTCTTGCTTTAACTGTTTAATAACGCTCTGTACATTCTTACAGGACAACTGCACGGCTTCAACTGTCTGTCATCATCGTTTTAACTAGCTGTGAGCTACTAACCACTCGATCTGCTTTAGAGTCTAAAGGCTCAACTTAACCTTAGCTTGAACACTACTGCCACCGTGTGGTCAAAGGTAGTTGGAGAAAACACATGAATGAACAAATTCAGTATGTTAGATCTGAAACACAACAACAATATGTTGAACTGTTTTTCTCAATTTCTTAAACTAAATTAATGAAATGAATTACTGTACTGTGAACCAAAAAGATGAAACATGGGTTTATAGATTAAATCTAAAAATGACTCTATATGGAGCTATGAGGGTTTTACCCAACAGCGATGACGTGTATGTACTGACAGAGGTGGGTACTTTATATTTACTTGAGTATAGATACTCGGGTGACGTTTTCACCATATTGTTCTCTCATGACTCTTCCAGTACATTTTCACAGTTTTCTGTTCTGGTTCAGGAAATATTTGATTCATGTCTGTTTCTGTGATTTGGATCATATTAGAGGACACATGAGGCCAGTTTGTATTTGATATTCCTCAGACTGACACATTTTAGAGGAAAAAATCTCATGAAGGTGTCTGCAGATCCGGAACGTCTTAAAAAGCCTTCAATTAATAGGTCCAAAATTAAAACTTTAATTTTCCTTAAAAAATAAAATGACTCGTTATGTCTGCATTATAAAATTATTTATTGTAAATTTGTGGCTTTTTAATAATTTTAAACTTGATGAAATTTTGAAATTTTTTTGCTTTAAAATTTGTAATTTTTTCACTTAAATTTGTGATGTTTTTCCACAAAAAGTTGACTTTTTAATGTAAATTTGGAACTGTGCATATATAATTTTGTGACTTTCTTCATATAATTTAAGATTTTTTTCATAGAAATTAGGGAGTGTTTTGTTTTAAATTTGTCCTTTTTTCACATAAATATGGCATTTAATATGTAATTTTTTTCCTACAAATTTGCACTTTTTCTTATAAAAGTACGACTTTTTTTCATGTTAAGTTGCCAGTTTTGATTGTTATGGCACAGTCTAGTTATTAGGGTTCCAAGCAGCTATGCTGCGGAAATCTTCTTCTCCACTAAAAGTGCATGGGAAGCAAAAATGGTAATATGTGGAAACTTGAAATTTTGATCAGAACCTCTCCCGACTTCTCAGAGACAAAATCATCAAGGCACTGCATGCATAAATGATGCTGTAATAAACAGTTTTATACAAACATGGACAAAATTGTTGGTACCCCTCTTTTAATGAAAGAAAAACCCACAATAGTCACAGAAATAACTTGAATCTGACAAAAGGGGTAATAAATAAAAATTCTATGAAAATTAACCAATGAAAATCAGACAATGCTTTTGAATTTTGGTTCAACAGAATTATTTTTAAAAAACAAACTCATGAAATAGGCCTGGACAAAAATGATGGTACCATTAACTTAATATTTTGTTGCACAACCTTTTGAGGCAATCATTGCAATCAAACAATTTCTGTAACTGTCAATGAGACTTCTGCACCTCTCAGCAGGTATTTTGGCCCACTCCTTATGAGCAAACTGCTCCAGTTGTCTCAGGTTCGAAGGGTGCCTTCTCCAGACGGCATGTTTCAGCTCCTTCCACAGATGTTCAGTAGGATTTAGATCAGGGCTCATAGAAGGCCACTTTAGAATAGTCCAGTGTTTTGCTCTTAGCCATTCTTGGCTGTTTTTAGCTGTGTGTTTTGGGTCATTATCCTGTTGCAAGACCCATGACCTGCAACTGAGACCAAGCTGTCTGACACTGGGCAGCACATTTCTGTCTAGAATACCTTGATAGTCTTGAGATTTCATTGTACCCTGCACAGATTCAAGACACCCTTTGCCAGATGCAGCAAAGCAGCCCCAGAACATAACAGAACCTCCTCCATGTTTCACAGTAGGGACAGTGTTCTTTTCTTGGTATGCTTCATTTTTGCGTCTGTGAACATGGAGCTGATGTGCCTTGCCAAAAAGTTCCGGTTTTGTCTCGTCTGTCCATAGGACATTCTCCCAGAAGCTTTGTGGCTTGTCAACATGCAGTTTGGCAAATTCCAGTCTGTCTTTATTATGATTTGTTTTCAACAGTGGTGTCCTCCTTGGTCGTCTCCCATGAAGTCCACTTTGGCTTAAACAACGACGGATGGTGCGATCTGACACTGATGTACCTTGACCTTGGAGTTCACCATGAATGTGTTTAGAGGTTGTTCTGGGCTCTTTTGTTACCATTCGTATTATCAGTCTCCTCCTGCGGCCACGTCCAGGGAGGTTGGCTACAGTCCCGTGGATCTTAAATTTCTGAATAATATGTACAACTGTAGTCACAGGAACATCAAGCTTCTTGGAGATGGTCTTATAGCCTTTACCTTTAACATGCTTGTCTATAATTTTCTTTCTAATCTCCTGAGACAACTCTCTCCTTTGCTTCCTCTGGTCCATGTTTAGTGTGGTACACACATGTCAACAAACAGCACAGTGACTACTTGTCACCATTTAAATAGGCCGACTGACTGATTACAAGTTTGTAGACACCTGTGATGTTAATTAGAGGACACATCTTGGTTGAACATGTCCCTATGGTCACATTATTTTCAATCTTTTCTAGGGGTACCATCGTTTTTGTCCAGGCCTGTTTCATGAGTTTGTCTTTTAAAATAATTCTTTTGATCCACAATTCAAAAGCATTGTCTTATTTTCATTGGTTAATTTTCATAGAATTTATTTATTACCACTTGTCGGATTCAAGTTATTTCTGTGACCATTGTGGGTTTTTCTTTTATTAACAGAGGGGTACCAACAATTTTGTTCACGTCTGTATTTGTGCAAATATCTTGAGAACAGCTGGGCCGAGACAAATTTCTTTCATCATTCTATTCACTCAAACCTTTCACAACTTTTTGTCAATAGTGGCAAACTCTGAAAATTAAGTTTTCCGCACCATACAGTGCATCCAGAAAGGATTCACAGCGTTTGACTTTTTCCACATTTTGTTATGTTACAGCCTTATTCCAAAAGGGATTAAATGCTTTTTTTTCCTCAAAATTCTACACAAAACACCCCAACAACATGAAAAAAGTTTTGAGCGTTTTGCAAATTTATTAAAAATAAAAAACTAAGAAATCACATGTACATTAGTATTCACAGCCTTTTCTCAGTACTTCGTTGGTGCACCTTTGGCAGCAATTACAGCCTCAAGTCTTTTTCAATATGTGACCCTTGCTGGCAAAATGAGTCGGAATGTGCACTGCACCTTTACGAGCTGCAGGCACGAGAAGTCATAAATCATGACTCTCTTTGTTTGCTAGTGGCAAGTCCCAGGAAAATCCCCGTGAGTGCCTGGTATCATTGTAAAACTTGGAAATCGTACTTTCTACAAATACATGTTTTGGCAGAAGACTTAACTCCCAACCGATCGAACATGAGTTTTAAACCTAGCCAAAATATAAACAAATCGGCTTTTTCCGGGTCCGTTTTTGCACACTTCCTACAAATTAAATATCATTTTGAAGGTCTTTCAATACAGAATATGGAAAAAACGTTACCTCAGTTTTGATAATTTCCTCAAAGTCACTCATTTTGCCAGCACGGGTCACATATGATGCCACAAGCTTGGCACACCTATCTTTGGGCAGTTTCCCTCATTCCTCTTTGCAGCACCTCTCAAGCTCCATCAGATTGGATGGGAAGCGTCGGTGTACAGTCATTTTCAGATTTCTCCAAAGATGTTCAATTGGATTAAAGTCTGGGCTCTGGCTGAGCCACTCAAGGACATTCACAGAGTTGTCCTGAAGCCACTCCTTTGACATCTTGGCTGTGTGCTTCGAGTCGTTGTCCTGCTGAAAGATGAACCGTCGCCCCAGTCTGAAGTCAAGAGCACTCTGGAGCAGGTTTTCATCCAGGATGTCTCTGTACATTGCTGCATTCATCTTTCCCTCTATCCTGGCTAGTCTCCCTGTTCCTGCTGCTGAAAAACATCCCACAGAATGATGCTGCCACCACCATTGGTAGTTATGAGTGGTGCCTGGTTTCCTCCAAACATGACGCCTGGCATTCATGCCCAAGAGTTCAATCTTTGTCTCATCAGACCAGAGGATTTTGTTTCTCATGGTCTGACAGTCCTTCAGGTGTCTTTTGTCAAACTCCAGGTGGACTGCCATGTGCCTTTGACTGGCTTCCGTCTGGCCACTCTACCATATAGTCCTAATTGGTGGGTTGCTGCAGAGATGGTTGTCCTTCTGGAAGGTTCTCCTCTCTCCACAGATGAATGCTGGAGCTCTGGAAGAGTGACCATCGGGTTGTTGGTCGCCTCCCTGACTAAGGCCCTTCTCCCCCAGTCACTCAGTTTAGACGGCCGGCCAGCTCTAGGAAGTCCTGGTGGTTCTGAACTTCTTCCATTTACAGATGATGGAGGTTACTGTGCTCATTGGGACCGTCAAAGCAGCAGAAATTTTTCTGTACCCTTCCCCAGATTTGTGCCTTGAGGCAATCCTGTCTCGGAGGTCTACAAACAATTCCTTTGACTTCATGCTTTGTTTGTGCTCTGACATGCACTGTCAACTGTAGGACCTTGTATAGACAGGTGTGTGCCTTTCCAAATCATGTCTAATCAGCTGAGTTTAAGACAGGTGGACTCCAGTTATACTGTAGAAACATCTCAAGGGGGATCAGTGGAAACAGGATGCACCTGATCTCAGTTTTGAGCTTCATGGCAAAGGCTGTGAATACTTAAGTACAGGTGATTTCTTAGATTTTTTTTTTTCCACAATATCTTTATTGAACCTTTTTTTTTTTTTAACAAACATGATACAAACAATCAAACACTAACACTAAAGTACTACAAAAAAAAAAAATGCACTAAAAACACCAACAACCACCAACAAAATCAAGTCTTCAACAATGCTCCTCTGTTTAGTCTAGACAATCTAATACATAAGTATACATATTATGTTCACCAGTTTGGAATTTACAAGGTCCACACACATCATTCACCTTCTTCTTCAAGAGTTATGTTTAAATTTTTTACATAATCAATAAAAGGTCTCCATATATTCTCAAACACAATTTCCTTTGATTTCAGTATATATGTTATTCTTTCTAATGGAAGGTTTGTTAACATCTGTCTTAACCACTGAGTCACATCTGGTCTATGAGTCTTTTTCCATAATAGTGCAATACATTTTTTGGCATTAAGCAAACTGAGGTCTATGAATGTTCTTTCACTTTTATTAAAATTATGCTTTTCTGGGTACAGACCCAACAAAAACAGTTTAGGATTCAGTATGATTTGTTTTGAGATTATTTTTTCAATTGTTACCCTCACCTCTTCCCAAAACATTCTTATTAATCTACATTCCCATAAACAATGAAATAGGGTTCCTTTACTTTCCATGCATTTTGTGCATGTATCTGGTATATTTTTGTTATATCTATTTAACTCCTCCGGTGTAACATACATCCGCATTAACCATTTGAAATGTATCAATTTAAGGCGTGCATTTATTGATTTGGTTTGAGCTTCTGTACAAGCCAATTCCCATTGTTCCTCTGAAATTTCAATTTGCAGATCTTCTTTCCAGTAGTTTAATCTTTTCAGTGAATTTTCACTTGAAGATAGTGTCAATGAGTTATAAAACTCTGAAATAATACCCTTTCTTTTACTATCTTTCATCATCATTTTTTCCAAGGATGAATAAATAGGTCGAGTGAGAGCTTTATTTTGATTTGATCGAATAAAGTTTCTAAGTTGAAGATATTTAAAAAAATGTGTTCTATTGAGATTAAATTTGATCCTCAGCTCTTCAAAAGACATTATGTTGTCTGCACATGGCAAATATAAATCCTGAATCTTTTGTATCCCTTTTAAATTCCATACTTTAAATACAGCGTCCGCTCTCCCTGGTTTAAAATATTGATTACCCCATATTGGACTAAATTGTGACAATAACTGTGGTTCTTTTAAATAGTTTTTAGCTTCACACCATATTTTGATCATATGCTTTACAAATGGATTTTTAACTTGTTTTTGTAATTTTTTTGCCGAATCTGAGTATATGAATATGGGAAGAGGTAAAGGTAAATTGTATGATTCCATTTCAGTCCAGTGAGGGAGATCATTTGATGAAAAATAATATGTCATAGACCTCAGTTGTGCCGACCAATAATACAACATAAAATTTGGACATTTCAGACCTCCACGATCAAATGGTAAATATAATAAAGACAGACGTAATCTAGCCCTCCTGTTGTTCCATATAAATTCCACTAACTTTTTTTTTATTCTTGAGAATAGATCTAAAGGTGGTGATAAGGGAATGTATTGAAATAAATAAAGTATTTTAGGTAAAATATTACTTTTAAGTATATTGATTCTCCCGATCATCGACATTGGTAGTGACATCCATCTCTGAGTTAACTCATTGATATCTGACATTAAGGCTTCATAGTTGACGCTGGTGACTGATTCTAGCTTAGGCATAATTTGGATTCCTAAATATTTAAACTGATTTACAACATTGAATTGATTTGCCTCAGGGGCTGGGTAATTTCTCTGGGTCTCATTTAGCATTAATATTGAAGATTTAGTTTTATTTATTTTATATCCTGATATTTCCCCAAAATTCTTTATTAAATTCAACAAGGTTGGAATTGATTTTTTTTGATTCGACATAAACAAAATTATATCATCGGCGTACAGGGAGATTTTATGTTCTGTTGGTCCAACTTTAATTCCATATATTTGTGAATGTAAACGTATCGCTATCGCTAAAGGTTCAATTGCCATAGTAAACAGTAAAGGTGAAAGTGGACAGCCTTGTCGACATCCTCTATTGATTTTTATTGGTTTTGAAATATTGTTATTTGTTAGGATTTCTGCTGTAGCATTATTGTATATTATTTGAACCCATTTTATGAAATTATTTCCAAGTCCAAACCTTTGTAGGACTTCAAAAAGAAAGGGCCATTCAACTCTATCAAAGGCCTTTTCGGCGTCCAATGATAGGAGAGCTGTATCCGGTGCTTCTTTATTAAAATAAATAATATTAAATAGTCTTCTTACATTATGGAAGCCTTGTCTACCCTTTATAAAGCCATTCTGATCTCGATTAATAATATTTGGTAAAATTTCTTGTATTCGTCTTGCTAAAATTTTACAGATTATCTTAAGGTCGGCGTTTAATAGGCTTATTGGTCTCATATTTTCACATTTATTAGAGGGCTTACCTGGTTTTGGCAGCAGTATAATTAAGGCATTATTTATGTATGATGGTAAATTATTATTTTGAAATGCTTCTAAAACCATTTCCAAAAAAGGTTTTATTAATTTATTCTTAAATTTTTTATAAAGGTCAACTGGAAGACCATCTGGTCCTGCACTTTTTCCTGATTTCATATTATCAATGGCTAGCCCAACTTCTTCTTGACTAATTTTAGACTCCAATATCTCCCTGTTTTCATTTGGTATACACGGTATAGATAGTTCGTTCAAAAACCCATTTAGTTTTGTTAAATCAGGTTCATTTTTGGTATCATATAATTTTTCATAGTAATCTCTAAAGGCTCTATTAATTTCTAAAGGATCTATAACTACCTGTCCGTTACTTATAATACTGGTAATTGGTGTTTTAATTTCCAATTGTTTAATCTGCCATGCTAATAATTTTCCTGATTTTTCACCTTGTTCATAAAAAGATTGTTTCAATCTTAGAAGACTCGAGGCAGCTCTATTCGCTGATTTTTTGTCGTATTCAGCTCTCAAAATCAGTAATTCATTCTCCAACCTTGGGTCACTTCCTGCATACACTTTTTCCTGAAGACTTTTTATTTTATGTTCCAATTTAGCTCTCTCCTCTCGAGTCTTCTTAGATTTTGATCCTGTATAACTAATAATATGTCCCCTAATAAAAGCTTTGAAAGCCTCCCACTTTACACATGCTGATGTTTGTGTAGTATTGATGTCAAAGAACTGGTCTATCTGTTTTTCTATATACTTGACAAATTCCTCATCCTGAAGCCATTTATGCTGAAATTGCCATCTACCTGATTCCTTTGTCAATTTTGTATCTACATATATTAGACAACAGGGTGCATGATCAGAGATCACAATGTTATCATAAAAGCAGTTTTGAATCTTGGACCTTAATTCTGTGGAAATCAAAAAATAATCAATACGTGAGAATGTCTTGTAGGTACTGGAATAACAAGAATAGGCTTTAACTTGTGGTTTCATTTCTCTCCATATATCTAACAATCTCAATTCTTTCATAAAATGATTAATAGTCATCCTACATCCAATGTGCGTACAATCCAGTCCTGTTGATCTATCCACACCTGGATTCAATGTACAATTAAAATCCCCTGCTATTATATGTTGCCCTGTAAGTGATGATAAGATGAGAAATAAATTAGCAAAGAACTTCTGATCATCTATATTGGGACCATATAAGTTCACAAGATTTATATTTTCTAATAGCAAAGAACCTTGAATGATTACATATCTTCCAAATTTGTCTCCAATTACATTTTTCACTTGAAAAGGAACTGATTTATGTATGAGAGTCATAACTCCCCTGGCTCGGGATGAAAATGAAGAGGTGAATACACTTCCCTGCCATCTACCCCTAATTCTTTTAACATCCTCCTCTATCAGATGAGTTTCTTGTAAAAGCACAATTCTTGAACCCATGTCCTTTATTTTATTCATAACTTGTTTAAGTTTTTTTAAATTTTGTAGACCTCTGCAATTCCATGAAGTTAAATTAAGATTAACACTTTGGTCCATGATCAATAGAGAGTTTGGGATTACCTTGCAGTGTAAACATGCTCATACAGAGAAGCAAAAACATGAGTGGTTGAACATTCATCCTACAAACTACACACAAACAAATTTCCCCTTCCCACACTTGTGGCAAACCCCCCAAAATCAAAAGAAAAATTCTGTCTCCCGATATAGCCATCGACCGTTCCACACCCACGGGGAACAGCCTAAGCCACTCCTTCTTCATCCTCCCAATCACCCTAACTCTACTGCTTTTAATGACGTAACATTAACTCTCCTCTGTAGTTTTCCAACTTGACTCCAAAATTTTTAACAACTTTGTACATCATAGTTTTTTTTTGTTTGTTTGTTTTGTTTTTGTTTTGTTTTTTTAATATATAATACAATCTATATTTTGTAAACTTACTATTTACTTCAAGTCAGTCAGATGCCTGTGCAAATGCTTAATTATTCTACCTTATATTTTGTTCATGCTTAGCTCCCACCAGTCTCTTCTTCTTCTTTGATCTTCTTGATGAACTCCTGCGCCTCCTCTGGGGTCTTGAAGATGTGGGTTCTGCCCTCATACGTGGTCAGCAGTCTCGCAGGATAGATTACACCATGACGAATCCCAAGGTTGCGCAGCTCCTTACGTACGGGATCAAACTGCTTCCTCAATTGCTGGATTCCTGTGGCCAAATCTGGGTAGAACCGCACCTGCTGGTCCTGGTGTTTAATCTCTCCTTTTTTAGCTCGTGCAGCGTTGAAGATCTTCATCCTGTCTCTGTTGCTAAGAAACTTCATAATTAAGGTCCTCGGCGGTCCCTTATCTCTCCATGGGCCAATACGATGTGCTTTTTCCAGAACCACTGCTGATTGCAACTCCTCGCTGCCCAGCACCTCCGGAATCCACTTTTCCAGAAAGGAACATACGTCCCGACCTTCTGATTCCTCTGGAAGACCCACCAGCCTCAAATTATTCTGTCTCGACCGAGATTCCAAATCCAAAATATTATCTTCCAGAGATTTATTTTTTTTTTCCAAAGTGCGCACCTTTAATTGAAGACGGGTGACGTCATCTTCAGCACTAGCGAGACGGAGCTCCATCTGCGCCGTTCGTTCTACACAGTCACCCAATTCCTTTCTTATTCCTTCCAACGCTGTCATAATCCCATCAAATCTAGAGGAAAAGTCCGCTCTCATTGAACTCATGGCAGCCATCAGCGCATCTGCGCCATTCCCCGCAGATATCGCAGCGTTGCCAGCCTCCTCCGCCATATATGGAGTTTTGTTTACTGCGTCACAGACCTGAAAGTCCGTTAATTTGGACTGTTTCGGCGGCTCGCTTTTTCCTTTTCCTGGTTTTCCAGCCTTAGGCTTCGCCGACATATCTTCGCCCAAATGCTGGGATACGTTCTGTCCCAAATGAGAGAGTTATTTGCCGATTTTTTTTTTTTCCAGGAGCAGAGCAGAGCGAGACACGTCCGTCCTACGTGGCAGCCATAACCGGAAGTCGATTTCTTAGATTTTTATTTTTAATAAATTTGCAAAAATCTACAAAAAAAACTTTTTTCATGTTGTCATTATGGGGTATTGTGGATAGTTTTGAGGGGAAAATGAATTTAATCCATTATGTAATAAGGCATAAAAAAACCATGCAAGTTAGGTTAATTGGCATCAAACTGGGAATTCTAAATTGTCCTTAGGTATGACTGTGAGAGTGAATGGTTGTCTGTCTCTCTGTGTTGGCCCTGCGATGGACTGGTGATCTGTCCAGGGTGTACCCTGCCTCTCACCCAAAGATGCTGGGATAGGCTCCAGCCCCCCCACGACCCGAAAAGGATTTAGCGGAAGAAGATGTAATAAGGCTGTAACATAACAAAATGTGGAAAAAGTGAAGCGCTGTGAAGACTTTCTGGATGCAGTGTATTTTCAAAAATGTGCAAGTGAACTCAAAATTAACTCCTCCTAGGCCATTCATCCAGATTGTTTGTTTGAAATTAAGCAGAGATCATCTACAGACACTGATAATGAAAAGTTGTTAGTTATTTTTAAAAAAAAATGTCAATCCATTTTGATTTTCTAGGCCGATCAAGTTGTACAGTTTCTCTTTGACATGTAGTTTTTGGTTTATCTCTTGATATCGTGATTCAAATTTGATGAAACTTCAGACTCACAATCAGAACAGTATTCTTCAGTTAACCAGAAAATTTCATGCAATTCTGTTAATGTTCAAAAAATCATGTTCATGAAATGTCTATCAGCCATTTTGTCTTGTCAGTGGAACATTTTCTTTGAGTGTGTAACCCAAAGCAGTTGTGTGGTGTAGGGGTGTAGATACTCGTCTGTCATGCAGGAGCCCTGGTATGGAGCTATTGTTGCAAAACTATTTGTAAGTGTATGCACAGTTCCACAAATGCATGCACAGTTCCACAAATACATACACAGATCCACAAATACATGCGCAGATCCACAAATGTGTGCGCAGTTCCACAAATGTGTGCGCAGTTCCACAAATGCGTGCACAGCTCCACAAATGCATGCACAGCTCCACAAATACATGCATAGCTCCACAAATACATGCATAGCTCCACAAATACATGCACAGATCCACAAATGCATGCAGTTCCACAAATGCATGCAGTTCCACAAATGCATGCAGTTCCACAATTGCATGCACAGTTCCACAAATGCGTGCACAACTCCACAAATGCGTACACAGTTCCACAAATGCGTGCACTGATCCACAAATATGTAAAAAAAAATTGCAAACATGTACACAGATTTACGAATATGTAAAAAGATCGAGAAAAGATTTTGTATTGTGTACTCAGTTAAAATGGCTTGAAAAGACCACAGCTGTGTCTCAATTGGCTGTCAAAGTACATGTGACTTTTGCAACAGTTCTGGTGTGTCTGGATCCACAAATGTGTAAACAGATCTACAAATGCCAGTAAGCTGGGGTTTTGTTAGCCTGAGCTCAGGCTGACAGGCTTCTTGCAGGGCTTTGTTCCTTGCTGCCTTAGACTGTGCTCAGGAGCTATTGCTATCCTTTACCACTAGTCAGCAGTAGCACTCTTTGTCTATAGAGGGGATGCATTGGAACAGAATTCTTGGCAGTCATAGGATAGTTACCATAGCAACACAACACGGAGTGGCAATCACATGTGACAGCTTTATTTTTTATGCAGCAAAACATAAAAATCTCACAAAATATTTAGTCACAGCAATGCACGTAGTACTTTTTTAACTTTAGATGTTAATACCACACCATTTATTTGACTGTAGTTAGGTGGGGGTAAAGACCAAGGAGCACATGGTAAGTGAAGAACTGATTCACAGCCTTTAATTATTCATTTATTTAATTTTTGGGGGGCCAATTAATCAAGATAGAATGATCAGACTAGCTTTCCACAATACAAGCTGTCATGATTTGCCCAGAAGATGGAGCGTCCATCGCCTGCAGTAAGTACAAGTTTGTGTTTTGGAGTTTGATTCCTTGAGTTATCTTGCCTTTCTTTATAGATAGAAGTGATAACACGGACAATAATAGTAATAACAGTAGCTAAAACATCACCTTTACAGGTTTCATGCAGCTCTTAATTAATGATGAAGACCATGGTCCCTGTATGAGCTGATAATCTGTAAAAATCTGTGGGGTATTAAATATGTCCATGAGTGTATAGTTATTAAAGTAAAATAGATACCAAATAAGTAACATAAAGCTGACATATTTTTTTAACAAATCTCATTCCATGTGCCTTTTTTAAATTAATTTGCACCCCGCCTCTCAAATGGTCTCTGCACAGCCCTGAAATTAATTCATGTGGCCACTAAACTGAAGCCATCTACAGAACATTGGAGAAAAATTATGTCACATAACATAAGCTGTGATAACCAAATGTTTCCGTTTTAGGGCTTAATGTTTTGAAGTTCACATCGCTGCATAATTTAAGAAAAAAAACTTACTTTGAACATTTTTTCTTCCTTTGCTGCACTTCGAATGGGCCATACTGGAGTATGATCAGTGGGGTCTGCCAACCACAGCCAGAGGGCCCCGGCATCCTGCCTGTAGAGGGCGCCCATTTGCCACAAATACACAATACTCTTATTATTTTATTTATTCTTTTGGTTCTCATGGTGCCCTCAAAAGAATGGCGCCCAGGGCGCCCTCCCACCACGCCCATATCTGTATCCGCCTCTTACCCTCGATGTAGCACGCTGCTCAAACACAAGCCGGGGTCTGATCACCCCCAGTTGGGTCGCCCAGGTGAGGGTGTCTGAAGATCAAAGACCCAAAACACCTTGTGACCTTGGCTTCCTCACTGATGATGTGGTCAGTGTGCCCATCTATACAAATGGTGTACATTAAATATGAATTTTGTCCATTTGAAGCTTCTCTTTTTGTATTTTAACAAACTGAATTACTGGGACAAACAGCAGCCATTTGGTATGAATTTGCAACTTTTTTTCATTTAAGATTTGTGACTTCATGAAAAGTTGTGACATTTTTCCTTGTAAATTTGTGACATTTTTCTTGAAAATTTGAAACTTTTTTAATCATAAATTTGCAACTTATTGCCTCTTAATTTTACCACATTTTTCTTGTAAATATACAACTTTTTGTACATAAATGTAGAAAATTTTCTTGTAAATATGTATTTCATCTCTTTAATTTAGCAACTTTTTTTTCCATAAATGTGATTTTTTTTTTTAAATTTTGCTATATTTTTCTTTGCAAATCTGCTCCCTTTTTTCTTTTAAAATTGTGACTTATTTTCTCATAAATTAGCAGATTTTTTTCCTTATTGTCTTTTTTCATTGTAGTTTTACTTTTTCCTGATAATTTTACAACTTCTCCCCCATAAACTTGCTGAGTGTTTGTTGTAAATTTGCTGCTTTTTGTGTGAAAATTTGCAGCTATGTTCTTGTCAGTGTGCAACATTTTTCTTGAAATTTTGCCAGTTTTCTTCGAAAATTTTCAACTTTTGCCTTTTAAATTTGTGACTTTTCTCTCATAAATCTGCATTGTTTATCTCATTAAAAAATATTTCTTGTTAATTTTCAAATTTTTTCCTAAATTTGACATTTTTGATGTAAATGTTGATCTTTTACTCATAAATTTGACTTTTTTTCCTGTAAATTTTCATGATTTTTTTGTGAATTTATAACTGTTTTCTTACTGATTATCAACTTTCTACCTCATAAATTTTCACCTTTTTTCTGAAATTTGTTTTTTTTTTCCACAATATTTTTTTATTGAACCTTTTTTTTTTTTTACAAACATAACACAAACACTCAAACACTAACACTAAACTAATTTTAAAAAAATATATACTCAAAACACCAACAACCACTAACAAAGACAGGTCTTCAACAATGCTCCTCTGTGTAGTCTAGGCAATCCATTACATAAGTATACATATTATACATTCACCAGTTTGGAATTTACAAGGTCCACACACATCATTCACCTTCTTCTTCAAAAGTTATGTTTAAATTCTTTACATAATCAATGAAAGGTCTCCATATATTCTCAAACACAATTTCCTTTGATTTCAGTATGTATGTTATTCTTTCTAGTGGAAGGTTTGTTAACATCTGTCTTAACCACTGAGTCACATCTGGTCTATGAGTCTTTTTCCACAATAGTGCAATACATTTTTTGGCGTTAAGCAAACTGAGGTCTATGAATGCTCTTTCACTTTTATTAAAGTTATGCTTTTCTGGATGCAGACCCAACAAAAACGATTTAGGATTCAATATGATTTGTTTTGAAATAATTTTTTCAGTTGTTACCCTCACCTCTTCCCAAAACATTCTAATTTTTCTACATTCCCATAAACAATGAAATAGGGTTTCTTTACTTTCCATACATTTTGTGCACGTATCTGGTATGTTTTTGTTATATCTATTTAACTCCACCGGTGTAACATACATCCGCATTAACCATTTAAAATGTATCAATTTAAGGCGTACATTTATTGATTTGGTTTGAGCTTCTGTACAAGCCAATTCCCATTGTTCCTCTGAAATTTCAGTTTGCAGGTCTTCTTTCCAATAATTCAGTCTTTTCTGTGAGTTTTCACTTGAGGATAGTGTCAATGAGTTATAAAACTCTGAAATAATACCCTTTCTCTTACTATCTTTCGTCAAAATTTTTTCCAAGGAAGAATAAGTAGGTCGGGTGAGAGCATTATTTTGATTTGATCGAATAAAGTTCCTAAGCTGAAGATATTTAAAAAAGTGTGTTCTTTTAAGATTAAATTTGATCCTCCATTCTTCAAAAGACATTATGTTATCTGAACATGACAGATATAAGTCTTGAATCTTTTGAATCCCTTTTAAATTCCATACTTTAAATACAGCATCCGCTCTCCCTGGTTTAAAATATTGATTACCCCATATTGGGCTAAATTGTGACAAGTGTGGTTCTTTTAAATATTTTTTGGTTTCACACCATATTTTGATCATATGCTTTACAAATGCATTTTAACTTGTTTCTGTAATTTTTTAGCCGAGTCTGAGTATATGAATATGGGAAGAGGTAAAGGTAAATTGTATGATTCCATTTCAGTCCAGTGAGGTGATAATATGTCATAGACCTCAGTTGTGCTGACCAGTAATACAACATAAAGTTTGGACATTTCAGACCTCCACGATCAAATGGTAAATATAGTAAGGACAGACGTAATCTAGCCTTCCTATTGTTCCATATAAATTCCACTAACTTTTTTTTAATTCTTGAGAATAGATCTGAAGGTGGTGGTAAAGGAATGTATTGAAATAAATAAATTATCTTGGGTAAGATATTACTTTTTAGTATATTGATTCTCCCAATCATCGACATTGGTAGTGACATCCATCTCTGAAGTAGCTCATTAATGTCTGTCATTAAGGCTTCATAGTTGGCACTGGCAACTAATTCTAGCTTAGGCACAATTTGAATTCCTAAATATTTAAACTGATTTACAACATTGAATTGATTTACCTCAGGAGCAGGGTGATTTCTCTGGGTCTCATTTAGCATTAATATTGAAGATTTAGTTTTATTTATTTTATATCCTGATATTTCCCCAAAATTCTTTATTAAATTTAACAAGGTCGGAATTGATTTTTTAAGATTCGACATAAACAAAATTATGTCATCGGCATACAGGGAGATTTTATGTTCTGTTGGTCCTACTTTAATTCCATATATTAGTGGATGTAAACGTACTGCCTTCGCTAAAGGTTCAATTGCCATACTAAACAGTAAAGGTGAAAGTGGACAGCCTTGTCGACATCCTCTTTTGATATTTATTGATTTTGAAATATTGCTGTTTGTTAGGATTTCTGCTGTAGCATTATTGTATATTATCTGAACCCATTTTATGAAATTATTTCCAAGTCCAAACCTTTGTAGGACTTCAAAAAGAAAGGGCCATTCAACCCTATCAAAGGCCTTTTTGGCGTCCAATGATAGGAGAGCTGTATCCGGTGCTTCTTTATTAGAATAGATAATATTAAATAGTCTTCTTAAATTATGAAAGCCTTGTCTTCCCTTTATAAAGCCATTCTGATCTCGGTTAATAATATTTGGTAATATTTCGTGTAGTCGTCTTGCTAAAATTTTACAGATTAACTTAAGGTAAGCATTTAATAAGCTTATTGGTCTCATATTTTCACATTTATTAGAGGGTTTACCTGGTTTTGGCAACAGTATAATTAAGGCATTATTCATGTATGGTGGTAAATTACTATTTTGAAATGCTTCTAAAACCATTTCCAAAAATGGTTTTATTAATTTATTCTTAAATTTTTTTATAGAGGTCAACTGGAAGACCATCTGGTCCTGCACTTTTTCCTGATTTCATATTATCAATGGCTAGCCCAACTTCTTCTTGGCTAATTTTAGACTCCAGTATCTCCCTGTTTTCATTTGGAATACACGGTATAGATAATCCGTCCAAGAACCCATTTAGTTTTGTTAAGTAAGTTTCATTTTTTGTATCATATAATTTTTCATAATAATCTCTAAAGGCACTATTAATTTCTAAAGGATCTACAACTGCCTGTCCGTTGCTTATAATACTGGTAATTGGTGTTTTAAATTCTAATTGTTTAATCTGCCATGCCAATAATTTTCCTGATTTTTCGCCTTGTTCATAAAAAGATTGCTTCAATCTTAGAAGACTCGAGGCAGCTCTATTCGCTGATTATTTGTCATATTCAGCTCTCAGAATCAGTAATTCGTTCTCTAACTTTGGGTCACTTCCTGTATACACGTTTTCTTGAAGAATTTTTATTTTATGTTCCAATTGGACTCTCTCCTCTCGAGTCGTCTTAGATTTTGAACCTGTATAACTAATAATATGCCCCCTAATAAAAGCTTTGAAAGCCTCCCACTTTATACATGCTGATGTTTGTGTAGTATTGATATCAAAGAACTCATCTATCTGTTTTTCTATATACTTAACAAATTCCTCATCCTGAAGCCATTTATGCTGAAATTGCCACCTACCTGGTTCCTTTGTCAATTTCTTATCTACATATATTAGACAGCAGGGTGCATGATCAGAAATCACAATATTATCATAGAAGCAGTTTTGAATCTTGGACCTGAATTCTGTGGAGATCAAAAAATAGTCAATACGTGAGAATGTCTTGTAGGTATTGGAATAACAAGAGTAGGCTTTAACTTGTGGTTTCATTTCTCTCCATATATCTAGCAATCTCAGTTCTTTCATAAAATGATTAATGATCATCCTGCATCCATTGTGCGTACAGTCCAGTCCTGTTGATCTATCTATACCAGGGTTCAATGTACAATTAAAATCCCCTGCTATTATATGTTACCCTGTAAGTGATGATAAAATAAGAAATAAATTAGCAAAGAAATTTTGATCATCTATATTGGGACCATATAAGTTCACCAGATTTATATTTTCTAATAACAAAGATCCTTGGATGATTAGATATCTTCCAAATTTGTCTCCAATTACATTTTTCACTTGAAATGGGATTGATTTATGTATGAGAGTCATAACTCCCCTGGCTCGGGATGAAAATGATGAGGTGAATACACTTCCTTGCCATCTTCTCCTAATTCTTTTTACATCCTCCTCTATTAGATGACTTTCTTGTAAAAACACAATTTTTGAACCTATGTCTTTTATTTTATTCATAACTTGTTTAAGTTTTTTAAAATTTTGTAGACCTCTGCAATTCCATGAAGTTAAATTAAGATTAACGCTTTGGTCTATGATCAATAAGGAGTTTGAGATTACCTCGCAATGTAAACATGCTCATACAGAGAAGCAAAAACATGAGTGGTTGAACATTCATCCTACAAACTACACACAAACAAATGCCCCCTTCCCACATTCGTGGTAATCCCCCCAAAATCAAAAAAAATAAATAAAAAAATCCCGTCTCCCGCTATAGCCATCGAGCGCTCCACACCCACGAGGACCAGCCAAAACCACTCCCTCTTCATCCTCCCAATCACCCTAACTCTACTGCTTTTAATGACATAACATTAACTCTCTTCTGTAGTTTTCGAACTTAACTCCAAAATTTTATAGCAACTTTGTACATCATAGGTTTTTTTTTTATATATATATAATACAATCTATATTTTGTAAACTTGCTATATGCTTCAGAACAGTCAGATGCCTGTGCAAATGCTTAAATATTCTACCTTATATTTGTTCATGCTTAGCTCCCACCAGTCTCTTCTTGGATCTTCTTGATGAGCTCCTGCTCCTCCTCAGGGGTCTTGAAGGTGTGGGTTCTGCCCTTATATGTGATCAGCAGTCTTGCAGGATAAATCACTCCATGACGGATCCCGAGGTTGCGCAGCTCTTTACGGGCGGGGTCAAACTGTTTCCTTAGTTGTTGGATTCCTGTGGCCAAATCTGGGTAGAACAGCACCTGTTGATCCTGGTATTTAATTTCTCCTTTGGCTCGCGCCGCGTTGGAGATCGTCATCCTGTCTCTGTAGCTGAGGAACTTCATAATCAGCGTCCTCGGTGGTGCCTTATTATCTCTCGGTGGGCCGATTCGGTGGGCGCTTTCTAAGACGACTGATGACTGCAGCTCCGCGTTATTCAGCGCTTCTGGAATCCACTTTTCCAAAAAGGAACATGGATCCCGACCCTCCGTTCTCTCCGGGAGGCCCACCAGCCTCAGGTTGTTCCGTCTCGACCGGGATTCTAAATCCAGGACATTATCTTCCAGACGTTTATTTTTTAATTCCAATGTGCACACCTTTAATTGTAGGCCGGTGACGTCATCCTCAGCGCTGGAAATTCGGAGCTCCACCTGCGACACTCGTTCCATATTGTCGCTTAATTCCTTTCTCATTCCTTCAATCGCTGCTATAATCCCATCAAATTTAGTGGAGAAGTCTGCTCTCATTGAGCCAATGGCAGCGAGCACCGCACCTGTGCCGTCGTCGGCAGTCACCATTCCTCCGCTAGCTTGCTCCGCCACATCTGGGGATTTTTCTGCTTTGTCACGGACGTGAAAGTCCGTTAACTTGGACTGTTTTGGCGGTTCAGTTTTTCCTCCACTTGATTTCCCAGCCTTAGGCTTTACCAGCATGTCCTCGCCCAAATGCTGGGATACGTTTTGTTCCAATTGAGAGAGTTATTTGCCGATTTTTTTTTTTTTTATTTTTAGGAGCAGAATAGAGTGGAACACGTCCTCCTACGTGGCGGCCATAACCGGAAGTGAAATTTATGTTTTTGATATACTGTAAATGTTGTTTATCTCAAATTTTCAGCTTTTTTCTTGGACATTTTCACCTGTTTTCTTATAAATCAGCAGTTTTTTCTTGTAAATTTTCAACTTTTTTTCCATAAATTTGTGACTTTTTTCATGTAAATTTTCATCTTTTTTCTCATAAATTTGCAGCTTTTTTCTTGTAAATTTGCAACAGTTTTTCTTAGAAATTTGCAACTTTTTTCTCTAAGTTTGCATTTTTTTTTCTGTAAATTTTGAACTTTTTTCTTATAAATTTGCAACTCATTTGGATGCTGGTTAAATTTTTATTCTTTTTAAACTGTAATTTGCAACTTTTTAAATTGACATTTTTATCATATCTTTGCACCTTTATGTACCTAGTTTACATGTATAAGTTTGTACCTTACACTGAATTGGTGACTGTTACGTCTGAAGTCTGAGTCAAGGAGAAGCGCAATAGTGGAGCTGAATTGACATTTGTCACACAGGGCGCAGTGCACCTGACCACACGTACAGCCGCTGGCAGAGGTAAAGGCAGAAGAGACGGCCCCCCCACCTGCAGCCCTTCTTATACGCACGGGGTTGGCGGAACCAGAACATGGACCCACCACCCCGTGCCACACAAATAAGAGCTCCAAATATAACACAATATGAACAATAAGTAACTACACTACACTCCCCATCCCTGCAGAAAAGGTCCAAAACACACACATACAATCAGCCCACCCTAATTTGGAACCCGAATCATCCACTAAACATAACTGTACTAAAAACAGAAAAGGGCCTATGGCATTCACACAAAATAACTAAAATTAGGGGGGATGGGTGGACTGCCGTCCTACACACACACACACAGTGAGGCGGGTTATTCTGCCGCCTATGATATATAAAAGTCCTGCTAAAAAAAATTACTGCCTTGTCTCCTACTTAAACATAACACCAAAATAATCCCAGAACTATAAATACATATTAACAACTATCAACACATACACATCCATGGCTCGGTGAGGATGACCCGCAGCCCCCAAAGACCCTTCACTAGTCAGTCAGTCCGCCCCTGGAGGTTGCTCGCTTCCTGGGCTACAGCTGGTTGCCTCAGTCCCAATGCGCCTTCTCCACACCTCCGAGCAGTCCAATTGTCTGGGGCCGTGCCCAACTGCCTTCTTAAGGGAAAGCTGTAACTCATGACGATGGCACCATGAGCCATCCAACAGCAGAAGATAACCATCGTGCCACTCACCCGTCACCTGCAGCCGGCTCTGGTACTGCTCCACCTCGCCTCTGCCCGAGCCCGAACCTAGTCCGCGACTCCAAACGGGGCCCTGCACGGCCTGCAGTATCTCCGCCTGGCAGTCGCTCTCCCAGTGCCACTTGGTCCTGCCTCAGCTGCTTGTAAATCCACTGTGGACCCTGCCGATGTAGCCCCATGTTCACCGGCCCACCAATCGCTCACCGCCGCAGATCCTCTCCTGTGCTGCCCGGTGGCCTCATCCAGGGCGGGTTGGACACTGGCACTGGGGCCCTCCCACGGTGACCCTGAGCACGGCAAGGCCTGTCCACTTTCCAGAGTGCCCAGCAACTGTTCATCCCACACAGCGTCGTCCCGAACTCTCGGAAACGGTCGGTCCCACAGTCCGCAGCCCAACCATTCCGCCCCAGCGCTGCTCCTAATGGAAAACCTGAGGCCATAAAACAGATTGAAGCCCATGATGTACATGTCGTGGGTCGTCACGACGAACTCCACATCAGCCATCTCTGCCGACTTGTACCGAGCCATCAGTCTGACGGTACCCACCGTGACCAACCGTCCTCCTCCACCGCTGCAAAGCGGTGCTGAGTCACCTCCGATTATGTAGTGGGGAAAACATTGCTTAAATGTGGCCCAGTTGAGCAGAGAACTCTCCGCCCCCATGTCGATCAGGATCAGTACCGGTACTCCATCCAACTCTGTCGTGCAATGTGTGCGCCCACAGGTACTTGGGGACTCAGTATGAATCACCGTCGGGGCGGGAGGAGTCGAGCTCTTTCCCGGGCTATCTTGTTCCGCTGACTGGCACACCCTTGCAAAATGATGTAGACGGTTACAATTGCCGCAGCACTTTCCTCTTGCCGCACACTCTTGCCTTGTAGCGGTGTTTCGTGGACCCACAGCCCGTGCTCCGGAGCTTCCCTGGGGCAGACCTCATCCGTACAGTGTTGGCACTCTTGGCGTCATTCTCGACACTCCCATCGCTGTCCGGGTCCACTACCTGTGTAGCCATGGAGGATCCCAACTCTCGTGGTGACAGACGCTCACTTAGCTCCCGAGTTAGCTCATCCACTGCCTCCAGCTGGAGAGCCAACTCGACGGCCCTGGCCATCGCCAACTCACCTGGAAATGTGAGCAGCCCAGTCTGGGCCGCAGTACAGCTGGCGTGCTCTGCCAACTGGTCGTGAACCATTTCTTCCTCCAACAGTCCGAACCGACACTCAGCGGCTAGCTGCCTCAAGTCCGACACAAACCGCTGGATGGGTTCGCCAACCTTTTGGCGGCACTGCCGGAACTTATGTTCGTCAGTTTATTGTTACTGCGTCAACGCCTTTCTGAAAGAGTTTAAAGTGGTTGATTTTATTATTAGATGAAAATTAAATTAGAATGTAAATGAACACAGAGCAGTTAAGCTAAAGCAGCTTGGATTGGTTTAACCTCTTGCACTCCGGGATACCGCGGGCGGTCACGTCTCTGCGTCCTAGTGCGCACTGTGCGTCTCAGTGCGCACTGGAAAAAAAAAAAGAAAAAAAAGCTGCATTTCCCTTCATCCACCACAGACACAGCCGCGAACAGAAAGCCAAAGGAGTGCTTTGATTGGTTTAGATTTGATTGACCTCTCCTTCGACTAATAAGAGCCTTGAATTGGGTTTCTGAAACCTTGAAGAACCAATGACTGAAAACCTAGCAAGAAGGACCCGCCTACCAACAACTGCGAATACAACGAGCCAATTGAAGCAGAGAACTTCGACGATTGAAAGCGTGCGTCCCGTGCGTAAAATCTGTTTTGTGTAAGCCGCTGTGTGTAACGGTAGCGTTCACCAGTCTTTTTTTCTTACTACTGTTCTTATTTGTTTTGAAAAATCGTTTGCCAAAACCGCAATCATGGAAGCGCAAAACCGCAATAATGGAATCATGATTTGACTGGGTCGCGTGACCAGAACCACGAGTCGTAACAAGCGGACCAGCATCATGTTCGTCTGACAATGAGGAACAGATGTTCGCCAACGACACTGCTGTTGTGGACAGGTAAGTGTTATAAGCTAAATTATCCTTTATCACTGAAAATAGTAATAAAAATGACTTTTGACTGATCGGTAATTATAACTGTGCGTCATCGTCACATGATGGACCGTTTTTTTGTGCGCCGCGCTCCTCTGTAGCGGGGGGGGGGAGAGTTGTTATCCTCTACATTGCAGATATTTTAGTATAATTTTTTATTGCACTGTAGGTTATTTTTTCTTGTAAAAAAAAAGGCCACACATTTTTTACGTGGCATTCTTCTTTGTGTGTGGGGGGCTTGTTTGTTCATTCATTCATTCATGAATGAATAAACAACACACAGACACACAGCCCTGAGTGTCACCTTTCATTAGAGGCCAAGATGAAGCTTCTTTGTTGAATCATTCAAAAGTTATAGACGTTTTTCCAAACTGTGCCATTTGGCACAGTTCAAAAACGCCTGGGAACAACCTGACAAAAAAAGCTGTGTAATATATTCATTTTTTGTGGTATTGTTACAAAATTTTGACCTCAGCTGGATAACACTTGGTTCTACATTTCTGTTGCATTTTCCAGCCAGTATCTGACAGCTGTGTGTTATTTGCAAGCATTTGTATCTAAAAAAAAAACCAGGCAAACTTTATTTTCTTCAAGTTCAGTATGTTTAGATGACTGTTACTCAGTGGCAGGAGCACTTAGAGAGATTGACTGTTTTGCCAAAAAATTCAAAGTGTTTTCTTTTAAATGAGACCAACCCCATGAAGATGCTGCAAAGGGTTGAAGAACAGCTTTTGATTTACTTTGGGTATGTTATTTTTAGGCGTTTTTAGGGAAATTGACCAGAGTGCAAGGGGTTAAATTAATAAATAATGACCAAAATTATTTATTTTCCCTGGATCAACAAGACAGTTTTAATGAACAACTAGAAAAGCACTCGGAGAGCGCAGACCTCCGCCAAGCGCCACAGTTCCCCCCATACAGTATTTGTGTGTACGTTTTCAGATTTCTTGACCATGAAAACATATGACTAGCAATTGGATTCACAATGATAGGATTAGTGGTTCAGTAGTTATTCATGAAAATGACATTTTCCGTAATGGCGGTTTTCTTCTGGATGGTGATCCGGATCACCACCAAAATCTAGTCATCTGTAGGATACCCCATTTCTGACGATCTCTGAAAATTTCATGAAAATCCATCCATAACTTTTTGACTTATCTTGCTAGCTAACAAACAAACAAACAGACAGACAAACCAACGCCGATGAAAACATAACCTCCTTGGCGGAGGTAATAATTCTAGCTCTGTTTGTCTGAACTGATATAGTTTTTCATGAAACATTTGGATAATTTCCATCCACTGTAAAATGATAAAATAAATTATCAGCCTAATAACAGTTTCATACCTGCCGTTACTTCATCCAGATGAAGCTTCATCCGGGATCTTCAATTTGGTTAAAAAAAAAAAACATGAAAGAAGCTGTTATTTTGACTAAAACTCTTCCACTTTGTTTTAGCAGGCATGTTCTTTTTTTCTCGTTGCCAGGCAACGACATCATTGTGTTGACTTTTTCCTTTTAGAAAAACTTTTACATATTTTCATACTCAAACATTATTTTTATGACGTAACAATATGATGGAATCATCATCACAATCATATCTTCACAGAGTTGTACACTACCGTTCAAAAGTTTGGGGTCACTTAAAAATTTCCTTATTTTTGAAAGAAAAGCACTGTTTTTTTTCCATGAAGATAACTTTAAACTAATCAGAAATACACTCTAATATCTAATATACATTGCTAATGTGGTAAATGATTATTCTAGCTGCAAATGTCTGGTTTTGGTGCAATATCTACATAGGTGTATAGAGGCCCATATCCAGCAACTATCACTCCAGTGTTCTAATGGTACAGTGTGTTTGCTCATTGCATCAGAAGGCTAATGGATGATTAGAAAATGCTTGTGCAATCATGTTAGCACAGCTGAAAACAGTTTAGCTGGTTAGAGAAGCTATAAAACTGACCTTCCTTTGAGCAGGTTGAGTATCTGGAAAAAATTATTATTTCAAATACAAATCATTATTTCTAACCTCGTCAATGTCTTGACTATATTTTCTATTCATATTACAACTCATGGTGGTAAATAAGTGTGACTTTTCATGGAAAACAAAATAATTGTCTGGGTGACCCCAAACTTTTGAACGGTAGTGTAGGTTCTAAAGACGTGACTCACTTCACCTTTGGCTGTCTTAGCGTTGACGTGGAGAAACTTCTCTGATGCCTGACAAACATTTCTTCTGCTATTTCTTTTCAGACTTGAGTGAACACTGAGTCTTCAGAGAATTGGATGAGTATTTTCTCTCCACAGTTGTCCTTAAAAGTTTGTGAAGAAGGGAGGGCAGTTTGGAAGTGATCCCCCTTGAAGAGCTCCAGATTTTCACCATTGTTGGAGAACTTAACAGGATCACACTATACACGAGAGCTCCTTCTGTTCCTCTCACCACCTTTTCACCTGAGATGAAGACACCTCAGGAAGAAAACATTTACATAAAGAAGCCGCCAAATGCCTTCATGTTGTTTGTGAAGGAGCAGAGGCCGCTGCTAAAGGCTGAACTGAACTGTAAATCTAGTTCAGCTTTGAACGGCATCCTGAGAGAGAGATGGAGGTCTATGTCTATGAAGCAGAAAACCAGGTATTTGGAGCTAGCCAAAAAGGAAAGACAGCTGCACCTACAGAAGTACCCCGACTGGACCCAGAACTGTTGCAAAAAGAGGAAAAGAAATGAGAAAAAATGCTGCTGGTCTGAATCCACTTCCTCCAGCCAAGAGGAGACATCCCAGGCCAAGAGGAGACAGATCCTCTCCTCTGCTGTTAACTACCACTTACACCTGAACTCCTCATCTCAGGTTGCACAGCATCAGCAGCCCTTTATTCATCACACCGACCCCTGTGCTAACCCAGATTTTCAGTTATATTGTGCAAGATCACTGCCACAGGTCGTCTCAGAAGCTCCCATCAACTGCCAAATTGAGGACATGATCACAACACAAATGGTGGAAAGAGAGTTAGTCCCATTAGGAAACACAGATCCCCTTTTCAATATTGCAGTCATAGATGAACAGCTGCTTACTGCACACACACACACAGTCTACCAGTCAAATTCTACAGGATCGTTGTCACAGGTCCTGCCAGCAGCACCCTTCAGCTGCCAGGCTGAAGACATAATCTCAGCAGAAACTGCAGAAGAACTCCTGGAATTGCTAGAAAATTCTGACCTCCACCATCACGCCTCTTTTCCACACACCAACCCCTGTGCTGACCCTACAGATTGCAAGTCATATTCAAGTTCACTGCCCCAGGTCGCCTCAGCAGCACCCATCAGCTGCCAGGCTGAGGACATAATCTCAGCAGAAACTGCAGAAGAACTCTTGGAATTGCTAGAAAACTCTGACCTCCACCATCACGCCTCTTTGCCACACACCAACCCCTGTGCTGACCCTACAGATTGCAAGTCATATTCAAGATCACTGCCCCAGGTCGCCTCAGCAGCACCCATCAGCTGCCAGGATGAGGACATTATCCCATCAGATAGTGAGGAAGAACTCATGGTATGGATCGAAAAAACTGGTGTCCTTGCTCATCTTGCAGCTAGACCAGGTGCTGCTCGTTACAATCCTCGAGAACTAAAGGCTGTGCGTCTCTTTGGGAAACCATACAAAACTAACAAGTTAGATGAGCTTTCCATTTTGGCCCAGAGGTTGTTTGGCTGTTATTAAAATGTGGATCCCTGCCCTTTGTCCACTGAAAAAATAAAAAAAATAAAAAACAAAAAAAGGAAAATGTTCTCCTCGTGTCTGCCTGAGTTTACTCTGGGATTTCTCCGGTTTCCTCCCACATGCCAAAAACATGCAAGTTAGGTTAATTGGCATCAACTGGGGATTCTAAATTGTCCTTGGGTATGAATGTGAGAGTGAATGGTTGTCTGTATCTCTGTGTTGGCCCTGCGATGGACTGGCGATCTGTCCAGGGTGTACCCTGCCTCTTGCCCAAAGATGCTGGGATAGGCTCCAGCCCCCCCGTGACCCGAAAAAGATTACGTGGAAGAAGATGGATGGAAAAAACAAAAAAGATTAAAGGAAAAAAGGAAATAAAGATAAAAGAAAAAACAAAAAGGAAAAAACAAAGATAAAAGGAAAAAAATTGTGGGGGCATGGGACAGGGTGGGGGGAGGGTTGGAGGTTTCCCTGGACATTCCAGTTTCCTTCCTAAAAAAAAAAAAAAAAAAATGGTTGGACATGGCGTTTGGGGGGGAGGGGGGTTTCCTCCGTTGACCACCACCTTATTGTGGTGGAAGGGTTTGCGTGCCCTAAAGCAGAGTTTTTCAACCGGGGTGTGTTCTGTGGGAAATTAAATAATTCGTCCAAAAAATTGCATGCAATTCGCTGGCTGTGTGCACGGGTTCTGTAGGAATCAATGCAAGACAATGGAATATTATTAGAAAAACTTTTGGACCAATTAAGACGTGACATTAGATAATTTCCCACAGAAACCTGAATGTACCGGGGCACCCTGGTGGATTGCTGCAGAGATGGTTGTCGTTCTGGAAAGTTCTCCTCTCTTCACAGAGCAACATTGGAGCTCTGTCAGAGTGACCATCGTGTTCTTGGTCACCTCCCTGATTCAGAATCAGAATCAACATTATTGCCAAGTATGCTTACACATACAAGGAATTTTACTTATCACTAAAGCCTGTTTTCCACTAGCCCAGCACACCTCGGTACGGCTCAATTCACTTCAGTACGGCTCGGAATGCTTCTGTCTCCATTAGCACGGTGTTGTGCTTGTGCTGTGATGGTTTGTTAGGAGGTTTTAGAAGTGGGGCAGCAGCAGATTCTCAGCGAGGCGGGGCCACACTCCCGTGACGTTACGCACCCGACTGAGTCCTTATTTACACAGACAAAAAAGGATCCAAGGATTATTGCCTTGCTCGCTCTGTGGATTTATCTCACAATTAATTTTATCTCAAAATTAAGCTGCAACAACACAAGTCACTTTTGTTTTGAATTAACTGCCAAATGACCTAGAAATAATGAGCTGAAACTTGTTTTTATTCGTATTAAATAATGAGACGGTGGCACACTGCCCAACACCAAATTATTATTTTTTACAACCTAGGGCATTTTGGATGTACTGAATTTAAAAAAATCATGTTTTTCACCTTCAGGTCAACGTTTGGAACAACAGTAGTATTATTTTCCGTTTAGATGATGCTACACTCCTTCTAAAGTATTGTAATTCTCTGAATTTGGAATGCCGATAGAATATTCAATTTACATATACTTACTTTTTTACCTACTTTGACTTGTAAGCTTGATCAGTCTCTCCTGCTGCATTTTAAAGTCCAACTGTGCAACTTCTCATAAGTTAACATAAAAAATGTACCCAAAGTTTAGAACTGGATCATGTGGGGCTAATTTTTTATGATATTTCAATAAAAAGAACAGAAAGCTTACAAAAACATTTTGTTTTTTGGTCTGGTTAAAAATTACATTACCTTTACAATGGTTGACCCCTGACAAGAAGATCAGTATCATTTTGATCAGATTAGGCAATGGAATTTCTATGTAATTATACTGTTTTATAATTCAGTGTTATAACAGACAAACCACACTTTCCAAAACAATTCCATTTTATTATATACAAAATATTAAAAGAAAAAAAAAAACTTTGCAACACAACATGAAGGTTAATCGACATTTTATACACGCCGACCACTGAGTGTCTACACCAGCTTCCCAAACTGGGTCAAGACTCGCATGAATGAAGGCGTCTCTGCCAGCTGTGGGTCAGCAAGGCTCGGTTGAATAATCCGTGCGGGCTGTCGCGGCGGACGCGTGGGATGATTCTACAAGGTAAATGCACACCATAAAATACAGCACGAAAGTGCAATGTATACAGAAAAGACAATAGTTTTTAACAAGAATACATAAGCTTATTTCAGCGTATTGTTCACATGAATAATTAAAATAAAAGCTTTAGTCCGCAGTGTGCTGCAATAAAGCAGCGATCCATCCACAAATGAACAGCTTTTTTATTGCATAAATAAACTGAGCGTCTTACCGAATATATTTGCGAAAAAACGCACAATAAAAAAAAATTAAAACTCACCGTTAAAGGACTCCAATGTCGAGACCTCCCGGTATATTTTTTCATTCCGGGCGGCTCCGTCTAACTCGCGCTGCATACGTTCGTCTGACAATGCAGTGAGCAGACACTGCACCTCCTTGTTGGTCCATGGAACACCCTTATTATGCGAAGCCATTTTTGATAGAGAATAAATGAAAATAGCACAGCAATACACTGAAAAGAAACCGCCAACAGTGGTTGCGTGCTGAGTAAAGGCGGTCGTGAAGATTCTTTTTTTTTTTTTTTCAAAAACTTTATTGAGAAGGTCGTGAAGATTTGGTAGATGAGGAGGAGGAGAGGGGCGGTTACAACCCGACCAATCAGCGGCGACCAGTCTGTTAACGTCACAACACGGCACAGCTCAGCACTGCTGTACCCTGCCCTGGAGCAGGGCTGAGAATCGCGGCTGTTAAACCGTGTTGGAGCTTGTGGAAAAGCGTACAAAGCGTGCTGAGCCGTCCCGTGTCGCGCTAAAGCGTGCTAGTGGAAAAGGCCCTTAAGGTGCGCTCGTGTTAAGCGCTCCCTAATGACGCGGCAGCCATACAGGCCATACAGCCCCGATTGCTCAGTTTAGATGGCCGGCCAGCTCTAGGAAGAGTCCTGGTGGTTCCGAATTTCTTTCATTTATGGATGATGGAGGCCACTGTGCTGATTGGGACCTTCAAAGCCACAGAAGCCATTTTTCTTCCAAGAGAACAACAGGAGAGAAAACAAGACAGTTATTAGTATTATTAACAGGCCAAAGGGCTGTTCCATGAGGTACAAGCGCGCTAGTCAGAAGACAACATTGCAGTATGAGATTTCAGTTCCCACCTGTATGCAGTACCACTCCCCCACAAAAGGTGGCGAGAGTGCACCAAGCACAGGAGCGCTCAGTACCCAGACAAAGAAGACATCTCCCATTTTCTATTAAGAAAACAACTGTCAGTCGAGGAAAAAGAAAACGATACAGAATTATTGGCAAATTGTTCCGTGCTGTTAAACTGTTAAGCAATTCCTGTTTGACAACGGCAAAATATATCGCATATCCCAAGCAGATAAAGCATATCACGTGCTGTTAAGCTGTTAATCAGTTCTTTTGCCTGAAGATAAGGCCAAAAAATACATCACAAACCTTAAGCAGGTAAAGGTAGTACATACCTCATGCTGCTGAACTGTTAACAGTTCCGGCTGAAAAGAAGGCAAGTGTATATTACATACCTTTAAGTAGGTATGGACAGTGCACGCCACGCTGCACAGCCGCTGCAAACCGTTTCTCATTCACATTAAACACAATGTTAAACAGACTGGTATAAGCTCTTACCGACCAGGAGGAGAGAAAGAGGAAGAATGGGTGGATGCAAGGGGTATATATAAGGTGTGCAACCACAGGTGTGATTAATTTGGTATAATGCTCCTGTCCTGAGGATCATGGTGACATGGTTACACGTTCACTGAAATGAAATGAAACAGCCGATAGGGTTTCACATGCTGACAGAAGTTTTATCTCACTTGCTTGGGTGCATTTCTCAGAGCAGAATTGAAATTCTCAAAACTATTAGTTCAACTGTCACGCCGCGCCGTTCATCAGCGGCACCACCTGCTCACACACCTGATCCTCATCAGCGGCGAGGGATAAAAGCCGCCTCGCCCGGAGGCTCGGCCTGAAGCCGTCAGACTTCGTTCCCTCACCGCCGTGAGCATTCCTTTCTTCAGCATCGCTATTCTGGGTAAGAACCCTTACCTCCTTTTCCAGTCTGCTCCCCTGTGCACAGGTGGATTCCCCGGCGGCGGACGTCTCCGTTCCATCGCCCATCCTTCGCTGCTGCACGGAGCTCTCCAGGTGGCTGTCTCCCGGGCTACGTTCCCCTTGCTGTGCCAGCTATCCTGACAACTCAAGTAAGATCTTCTCTTGCCATAATTCATCCTGTGTTGGTGTATGCCCGTCACCCTCTCCCTGTGCTCTCTCCATAGGGTTGCTCGGCCGAACGGTCGTCTGCCTCTGTGCCTGAAGCAGACGCCACCACCAACACATCTGCATCCCGCAGACACACACTCATTCACCCCTGCTGTTAATAAACTATTTGAACTACTCTAAGCCTGTGTGTGCGTGTCTCCTGAGCCGTGCGTTATGTCAGTACGGCTTCAGCAGAGCGGCTCGGCGGACGGCGGGCTCGCACACCGGCTTACCACTCTCGAGGCTAGAGTGGATCAAATAGCTTATCAACAGCAGGTTATCCTGAATCAATTGATAACTATCACTGGCCGATTGGACTGCCTGGACCCCCAGCAGCCGTTCCCCCCGGCTCCTCAGGGTGGCGCAGCTCCTGCTGTTCCGGTGGCCGTCCAGCCAGCTCCAGTGGCACCGGCCCGACTCACACCAATTCCGACCCCCGCCCGCTTTAGCGGAAAGCTCGGCGGAGCGCGGGGGTTTGTGATGCAGTGCGAGTCCATGTTTGACCGTGTGCCCGGAGACTTTCCCTCAGATCACAGCCGGATCGGCTACATAGGGAACCTCCTGGAGGGGCGTGCTTTAACTTGGGCCTACGCTATTATGGCGAGACCCAGTTATGCCACCCTCACCTATGCCGAGTTCGTGAGGCGCTTCCTGGAGGTGTTTGATCACTCCCGTTCCGAGGCGGTCCAGGTCGATCGGCTTCTCGCTCTCCAGCAGGAAAGCCGGTCGGCCGCGGATTATGCCATCGAATACCGGGTAGCGGCGGAGGAACTGGGCTGGGAGGAGCGCTCCCTCCGCGGCCTGTTTCTCCGCAGCCTCAATAGTGATCTGAGGGATGAACTGGCTGGACGGGATATCCCCGGAACGTTAGCGGAGCTAACCTCATTAGCAATCAGCTTGGACAACAGGCTGCGCGAGCGCTCCTCAGGACGGAAGCCGTCTGCTTCTCGCCCTCGAGGAGTCCCGCTACGCCTGCCCCAAGCTCGCCCCCTGGCGACGCCGCCACCATCGTGCCCCGAGGAGTCGGAGCCGATGGTGACGGGCTGGGCAAAGCTTTCCTTGGCAGAGAGACAGCGCCGCTGTGAGTTGGGTCTCTGCATGTATTGCGGAGACAATCAACACACGGTAGAGCTTTGCCCACAAAAGCCAAACGGTGGGGTCCGCGAGTCACTGTAGGGGGCCTCGCGGACGTCAATCGGCAAAGTCCCCTCACTCAATTAAAGCTGCCCATCCGTTTTTGCCACAATCCCACTGGGCACCTCACCCACGCACTGGTGGATTCGGGCGCAGAGGGCAGCTTCATTTCACAAGGCCTGGCAACCCGATTGGGCATCCGCTGTCAGGCGCTCAAACACCCCATCTCCCTGGTCCATCTCTCCCGTGCCTCCCTTGGGAGAGTTACCCATCAAACCATTCCTGTCCCAGTCATCATCTCAGGGAACCACCGGGAGGAAATGGTTTTCTACGTCCTGCCCAACTCTGTGTCGCCCGTCATCCTGGGGTATCCCTGGCTACGCCTCCACAATCCTGTCCTGGACTGGAGGTCAGCTGGGGTGTCGGCGTGGAGTACCTTCTGCATGGGCACCTGCCTTCAGTCCGCTGCCTGCTCCCCGTCCGCGGCTCCTCCTGTGGCGGATACAGCACCCCCGGACCTGTCACTGGTGCCCCCAGATTTTCACGACCTGGGTATGGTATTCAGCAAGTCGAAAGCTATGTCTCTTCCCCCGCATCGACCATATGACTGTGCCATCAATCTCCGCCAGGGGGCCCCCCTGCCATCTGGTCGGCTCTACAGCCTGTCGGCGCCGGAGAAGGAGACTATGAATACGTACCTGAAGGAATCACTGAGCGCTGGGATTATCCGCCCATCGTCATCACCCGTGGGGGCGGGGTTTTTCTTTGTAGGGAAGAAGGACGGTTCCCTCCGTCCCTGTATTGACTACCGAGCACTTAATGACATCACTGAGAGGGACCGTTACACCCTGCCCCTCATGGACACTGCCTTCCACTCCCTCCAGGGGGCGACCTGGTTTACCAAGCTGGATCTCCGCAGCGCTTACCACCTCGTCCGGATCCGGGAGGGAGATGAATGGAAAACAGCCTTCCGTACCCCGAACGGCCACTTTGAGTATCTCGTCATGCCGTTCGGGCTGACCAACGCTCCTGCCGTCTTTCAGCGCCTCATCAATGACGTCCTCCGGGATTTCATCGGCCTCTTCGTGTTCGTCTACCTGGACGACATTCTGATCTTCTCTCAGTCCAGAGACGAGCACCGGGTCCATGTGAGGCGGGTCCTTCAAAGACTGCTGGAGAATCGTTTGTACGTGAAGGCTGAGAAGTGCGAGTTTTACGCTAGGACCACATCCTTCCTGGGATTCATCATCGCCCAAGACCAGGTGCTCCCGGACCCAGAGAAGGTGAAGGCGGTGGTGGAGTGGCCTACTCCCGCATCTCGGAAGCAGGTGCAACAGTTTGTTGGCTTCGCCAATTTTTACCGCCGTTTTGTCCCGAATTTCAGCTGGATCGTCGGACCACTGACCCGCCTCACGTCCCCGAAGGTCCCGTTCCGGTGGACCAAAGAGGTCGATGCTGCCTTTAAGGCGCTGAAGGCGGAGTTCTCCTCCCCCCGGGTCCTTCGCCAGGTCGACCCCGCGCTGCAGTGCATTGTGGAGGTGGACGCATCGGACACGGGAGTGGGAGCAGTGTTATCCCAGCAATCACCGGACGATGGCGCCAAGCGACCGTGCGCCTTCTTCTCCCGGCGCCTGTCCCCGGCGGAGAGGAACTATGATGTGGGGGACAGAGAGCTCCTGGCCATTAAACTCGCCCTACAGGAGTGGCGCCACTGGCTAGAGGGGGCGGACCTGCCGTTTGTGGTCTTGACGGACCATAAGAATTTAGAGTACCTACGATCTGCCAAGCGCCTGAATGCCCGCCAGGCGCGCTGGTCTCTGTTCTTCGCCAGGTTCCGGTTCTCTATCACCTTCAGGCCAGGCTCCAAGAACGGCCTGCCTGACGCCCTCTCTAGACAGTTCACCCCCGTGGGGGCTGAGGAGACGCCCCACACTATCCTGCCCAGGTCGTGCGTCGTGGGAGCTATCTCTTGGGACATTGTGGACAAGATCCGGAAGGCACAGGAGGTGGAACCTGATCCTGGCGGCGGACCGGAGGGAAGACTGTTCGTTCCGTCTGCGGTCCGAGGAGAGGTCATCCACTGGCTCCACACCTCCCGGCTCACCTGTCATCCCGGCACCTCTCGGATGATCAGCCTCCTCCAACGGTCCTTTTGGTGGCCGGGCCTGCGGAGGGATGCAGCCCGCTACGCCCGGGCTTGTCCAATTTGTGCCACCAGCAAGTCGGGAAACGCCCCTCCAGCGGGTCTGCTCCAGCCTCTGCCCGTCCCTGGCAGGCCATGGTCGCACATCGCACTGGATTTCGTCACCGGGCTCCCAGCTTCCAACTCATTCGACACCATCCTGACCGTCGTGGACCGTTTCTCCAAGGCGGCACACTTCATCCCCCTGCGAGGTCTCCCTACCGCCCTGGAGACGGCGGGCTTCCTCGTCCAACACGTGGTCAGGCTGCATGGGATCCCGGTGGACGTGGTCTCGGACCGGGGCCCCCAATTTTCATCCGAGGTTTGGAAATCCTTTTGCAACGCCATCGGAGCCAAGGTGAGCCTCTCCTCCGGACATCACCCCCAGTCTAACGGGCAGTGTGAGAGGACCAATCAGGAGCTGGAGGCTGCGCTCCGCTGTGTTGCAAGATCCAAGCCGACATCATGGAGCAACAATCTCGCCTGGGTGGAGTACGCCCACAACGCCGCCCGCTCTTCTGCAACGGGGATGTCCCCCTTCAAGGCGTCCCTGGGTTACGACCCCCCGCTGCTTCCAGCGCAGGAGAGCGAGGTAACTGTTCCGTCAGTTAGGGCGCACGTGAGGCAGTTCCGCTCCACCTGGGCCGCCGCGCGTCATGCGCTTTTACGCACAGCGGAGCGCAACAAGACCGTGGCGGACCGGCGTAGAAGACCTGCCCCGGCGTACAGAGTTGGGCAACTTGTCTACGTTTCCACCCAGGACGTCACCCTAAAAGGCGAGAGGAGGAAGCTGGCACAGCGCTTCATGGGTCCCTTCCCCATCACCCGGATCATCAACCCGGTGGCTGTGCGCGTGGCTATTCCCCCCTCCCTCCGCATCCATCCCACCTTCCACGTATCAAAGGTGAAGCTGGCAGTCACCGACCCCCTTTGCCCTCCTCCTGCAGCGCAACCCGCGCCCCGGATGATTGGTGGCCACCCGGCCTGGTCCGTCTCCTCCATCCTGGACTCCCGGCGCCGGGGTCGTGGGTTGCAATACTTGGTGGACTGGGAGGGCTATGGGCCCGAGCATCGACAATGGGTGCCCCCGTCGTTTGTGTTGGACCCATCGCTCATCGCGGACTTCCACCGAGTGCACCCGGATAAGCCATCGCCAGGAGGCGCTGCTAGAGGGGGGAGTACTGTCACGCCGCGCCGTTCATCAGCGGCGCCACCTGCTCACACACCTGATCCTCATCAGCGGCGAGGGATAAAAGCCGCCTCGCCCGGAGGCTCGGCCTGAAGCCGTCAGACTTCGTTCCCTCACCGCCGTGAGCATTCCTTTCTTCAGCATCGCTATTCTGGGTAAGAACCCTTACCTCCTTTTCCAGTCTGCTCCCCTGTGCACAGGTGGATTCCCCGGCGGCGGACGTCTCCGTTCCATCGCCCATCCTTCGCTGCTGCACGGAGCTCTCCAGGTGGCTGTCTCCCGGGCTACGTTCCCCTTGCTGTGCCAGCTATCCTGACAACTCAAGTAAGATCTTCTGTTGCCATAATTCATCCTGTGTTGGTGTATGCCCGTCACCCTCTCCCTGTGCTCTCTCCATAGGGTTGCTCGGCCGAACGGTCATCTGCCTCTGTGCCTGAAGCAGACGCCACCACCAACACATCTGCATCCCGCAGACACACACTCATTCACCCCTGCTGTTAATAAACTATTTGAACTACTCTAAGCCTGTGTGTGCGTGTCTCCTGAGCCGTGCGTTATGTCATCAACCTCCACATCACTTGTGCTCATCATAAAAGTAATTTCTCATAATTCTATACAAGCAGCAAATAGTTTTGTATACAGTGATCCCTCACTACTTCGCGCTTCACCTTTCGCGCCCTCAGTGCATTGCGGATTTTTCAAAAATATTCATCAAAAATTCAAAATTGAGAAAAAATGGGCGGGCGCTAGCAGAAGGCAGGGAGACTACATTAGAACATCAGGTATCAACACGGAGAGCCCGCACAACTCAAAATCCACCTCTCTGACCACCGCTCCACTCCTCTCCGGCCACCTCTTCACCGCTCGGGAATCTCGCAAGCTGATTGACCGAGACGTTTTACCTCGCAAGCTGATTGGCCGAGACGTTTTACCCAGCTTCTCTCCCTGCGAGCGCCCATACCCAGCGAAGGAAGACCGCATTCATTGTTCTTTATCGCTCGTGTTGCTTAGTCTCGCCGCGTGGAACTTTTCGCTGTTCTCTTGTGCCTTTTTGTGCGAAATAGTCTTCCCGTCGAGCCACTACGCCACCTCCTGCAGCTGCCCTCGACGATCCTGCGCCTGTAGCACCTGACGATGAGGCGTCACCTGAGGAGCAGTAAAGCTCTCATTAACCTGTGCAGTAAATCATCTTCATCTTGAGTTACGTATCTTGTTATAAGAATAAAAGAGTTCTAAAAACATATTTATGTACACTTTATTTACATCTACGTATGTATGTACGCTTACACACACACACACACACACGTATCATATGAGAGAGAGAGTGAGAGAATGAACGTACGTATTATATTAGTTATTCCATCTAGCTACAATGCTCTGCACTGTGTGTTCATATATTCATATATTTATTCCATCCAGCTACAATGCTCTGCACTGTGTGTCTGTGTGTGTGTGTGTATATATATATATTTTATAGTAATACGTACATATGTATATTAGCTGCTCTTGCTTGCTTGTTTTTTTCTTGCCTTCTGATTGTTGCTCTGAGTGTTGCTATCCCTGTGCTGTTGCAATCCTGGAATTTCCCCGTTGTGGGACTAATAAAGGCTTATCTTATCTTATCTTATCTTATCTTATTATTTATGGGTGACGTCATTAGGGGTGACGCTACTTCGCGGTTTTTCACTTTTCGCAGTCGGTTCTGGAACCCATTAACCGCGATAAGTGAGGGATCACTGTATTATGCAGTTGCTTATGCACAATTGTCTATTTTTTTACATTATCATTTGCTATTGTCATGTTGGTCAAAATACCTTAAACATTTAGACATTCGTTATATATAAATAGACATAAATATTTGCTTTTGATACAGACTAAATATTTTGAGCAAATTACTCACTTTTGCAGGTCATCTACTGTATTATGTCATTTGCACACTATCCTATCAGGCTGAAGTGTTCTTTAACTAACTTTACGTTATCTTTTTTTTTCCCAGGGTAGATGAAACAGCCTTTTCTTTGGTGCTGATGCTCAACTGTATTCAACCAGACTGTCAATGACAGAGTAACTCATTGCAGCCTGACAAAAACGGGTTTGTGTAGATCTCCTGACCACTGACCTTGACCTTAAGCACAGCCTAGATACAGACCCATCTAAGATGTCCACAAAGTCAAGGTCATTGGCGTAGGAGGACTAAAGTTTTTAGGGAAATCATAAATGCCCAGATCTTCTGAACTTTGACAATGACCTTGACTTGAACTTGGATGCAGACCTACCTGAGGGTCACTGTGAGCGAGTTTCATGAGAATCAAGGTAATTGCCTCGGAGGAGGAGTGCTTTTTCTGAAATCACATAAGTGCATACCTGCCAACTACTCCGGTTTTGCCGTAATGGTTCCGGTTTTCAAGACCCCATTCCGGGTTACGGCTTTATTAATCAAAATTACGGTTTTTCACTAAAAATTCAGTCAAAAATTTTAAATCGTAAAAAAAAAACCCACGAAAGCAATTCCAAACACGAGATCGCTAGGAATCGAATCTAAATTTAGAACATAGTAGCGTCAGTAGCGTTTCTTTTCGTGGTTCGCTGCTACGCTTTACCTGAAGTGTTTGCTAAGCTAACGCTATCGCTATTGAGGGTATTGAGGTTTCTATTCTCGCGCGAAATCCCGGAGAGGCGTGTGTACATGGCGAGATTTAAACACGATGTAAACTGCTGCAGACGTTCGCACGACTGCACTTCAGCCCTGGCAAATGGACCATGGATTAGACATCTAAAGGGAGAATACATTTTATATAATGCCTAAAATTCTGAAGAACATGTGCTGTGTAATTGCAAGCCTTGTCATGCTTGGTGTATCATGTAAACACAAAATATCAGAGCGATTTGGCGTCTTTTACGCACGTGCCTGTGCCTGCTGATATCTCTAGTCTTCTAGTTACCTCCGCCAAGAAGGTTATGTGATCATCAGCGTTGGTTTGTCAGTTTGTTAGCAAGATAACTCAAAAAGTTATGGACGGATTTTCATGAAATTTTCACAGATTGTCAGAAATGGGGTATCCTACAGATGATTAGATTTTGGTGGTGATCCAGATCACCGTCTGGATCCAGGAATTTTTTAAAGGATTCTTTTTTTTTTTTTTTAATTTAACATTGCGAGATAGGGCCATTTTCAATATTTTATTTATGATGTTAAACACTGTATGGGGGGAACTGTGGCACTTGGCGGAGGTCTGCGTTGTCCGAGTGCTTTTCTAGTATTCATAATACATCACATCTGGCCTATTCAAAGTTCTATGCAGTGTTAAGATAGTCTTTTGAATGCAAATTTAATGAATGAATGAATCTTTATTTCGGATAGATTAAAAGTAAAGATTAAAAAGAAACAGAATAATATAACAAAGGCGAAAAAATCCAACAAGGTCAAATTAAACAAGAACTCCTCTGATTATACAGTTCAACATAAGTTATCTGAAATGGGTGATGGCTGAAGCCGCAGCTTATATTGCCCACTCATATTCCATCCAAGAATTCAAAAGAAAAACAAAACAAGAGCGATTACAATTCAGAACAACGCTAAGACAAAATGTGACAAAAAAAAAAACTAACAACACAACACAGACTGGATATGACAATCCTTATGTGATTTTACATGTCATCTTGTATATATGTTTGGAGTATTTCTTCCTTTAGTTTTTGTTTAAATTGTCCAAGCGTTGTACATGATTTTAATTCAGGTCCAAAATCGTTCCATAATCTGACTCCTTGCACTGAAACACAGTGTTGCTTGGTGGTATTTCTCACTGAAGGTTTTTGAAATACACATGAGATGACTGTTGTTGTGAAATTGCGCTATATAAATAAAGTTGAATTGAATTGAAATGTTCCTCTGAAATGATATTGTTTCTCCCTTATTTGGAACAGCTTTTGGATATTTGCGGGCAGTGATAGATTCTTAGCTTTAAACATTATTACTGCAGTTTTAAAGTCAACCAGATCTTTCAACTTGAGAGCATTTAATTTAAGAAAAAGTGGGTTTGTTGGTTCCCTGTAAGCAGCTTTATTATTCTAATAGCTCTCTTCTGAAGCATAAAGACTGGATATATGTTTGTTTTATATGTATTTCCCCATACTTCAGTACAATATGTCATGTATTGGAGTATTAATGAATGATACAAAGTCTATAATGTGGGTTGTTGATTCAGCAAATATTTCGCTCTGTGTAGTATTGCAATTGATTTAGATATTTTACTTTTAATATAATTAATATGTGACTTCTATGTCAAATGCTAATATTTGTTTCACACTGCGGCCCCTGGACCCCGGCTAGCTACTAGGCTTTTCAGGTTTGAAAGTTGAAGAAATATGAGGTTGTTAGCGACATTTAACTAGATTTAATGCTAATATTTGTTTGGCAAATATTAGCATTATTAGCATTAGCATCGGCCCCTGGACCCCGGCTAGCTACTAGGCTTTTCAGGTTTGAAAAGTTGGCAGGTATGTAAGTGCTCAGATCTTGTGACCTTTGACCTTGACCTCAATTTGGATGCAGAGCCACCTGAGGATCATTGTGAGTCTGACGATCACAAGGCATTTTCCTAGGAGGAGGAGTATATACAGTGGATAAAAAAGTCTACCCACCCCTGTTCAAATGCCAGGCTTTTGTGATGTAAAAAACGAGACCAAGAAAAATCATTTCAAAATGTTTTCCACCATTAATGTGACCTATAACCTGTACAACCCAATTGAAAAACAAACTTAAATCTTGTAAGGGGAAAAATAAAAACTTACAATAACCTGTTTGCATAAATATGCACACTCTGTTATAAGTGGGGATGTGGCTGTGTTCAGAATTAACCAGTCACATTCAAAGTCATGTTAAATGGGAGTCAGCACACACCTGACACCATTTAAAGTGCCTCTGATTAACCCCAAATAAAGTTCAGCTGTTCTAGTAGGCTTTTTCTGACATTTTTGTAGTCACATCTTAGCGCACAAGCCGTGGTCCGCAGAGAGCTTCCAAAGCATCAGAGGGATCTCAATCTTCAAAGTTATTAGTTAGGAGAAGGGTACAAAACAATTTCCACGGCATTAAATATACCATGGAACACAGTGAAGACAGTCATCATCAAGTGAAGAAAATATTGCACAAAAGTGACATTACCAAGAACTGGACGTCCCTCCAAAATTCATGAAAAGACGAGAAGAAAACTAACTGGTCAGGGAGACTGTCAAGAGGCCGACAACAACACTGAAGGAGCTGCAGGAATCTCTGGCAAGTACTGGCTGTTTAGTACATGTGGCAACACTCTCCTGTCTAGGGTGGCAAGACAGAAGCCTTATCTCACGAAGAGAAACATCCAAGCCCGGCTACATTTTGCAAAAACACATTTAAGATCTCCCAAACACGTGCGAAAACGTGTTATGGTCCGATGAAACCAAGGTTGAACTTTTTGGCCATAATTCCAAAAGGTATATTTGGCACAAACACAACACTGCTCATCACCAAAAGAACACCGTTGTAGGGAGCTTGGAATGAAGAAGCGATGTGATTTTATAAATCAAGATTTATTATCAGCTTCACCTCCCAAACATGTCTCATCTCGATGCAGAAGCAGAATGAAGAGGTCGAGCGCAGTCAGACCTTCATACTTATACCTACACTCAACAAAAGACATTGCATATCAAAGCTGACATCCCACATTAACGTAATCCCCCTCCATTGTCCTCTATCTCCTCCACCTGACCCTGGGTGGTCAGGAAGTTCGATCCGGTCTCCACCGCTGCGACTCAGTCTGTTCTTTGATCTTCGCCGGTGGTCGAGACCTCTTGTCCTGTTCTGAGGCGTGAGGTCATTCCACATATGTAATCACTAAACATTCTAATATGTCTATACATATGTAGGTATGGAATATATGATTAATATAAGCCACAGCCCCCCCCCCCAAACGACTAAGAAAAGGACAATCAAATTAAGTTTACAGTTTAAGATAATCTCCATGACATATTATACTGTTAAACATCTTGACAGGGAAAACAAGGAAAAAATCTTTCCAGCAGTCATGTTACCCCTCAGGTTATGCAGCACGATCCTGTAGAAAATTCAGTGGTAACAACAACAGTATAGTAATGTCACAAATCAGCCTTAAAACTGTCATGGCACAATCTGACAACATAGTTAACAACTCTTTGTCAATTTTGCATCAGTCCCTGTGCCGTCTGGGTTTTAATCTTCTCCCGAATCTGCTGTAGGTCCGCTTTGGCGTCCTGGTGGGATCATCCTGTAAGGAATCTGCAGTTTGGGGAGGAGAGTGGTTATTTGTTCCCTGCAGGGGGGCTGAGTCTTTTCTCTTGGGGGGGTCTACCCCACTGAGGTGCTCTCGCCACCCGTGCAGGCTTGTCGCTCAACAAGAAGGCAGGTTTAAGTCTGTCAATGCTGACTGTTTCTTTTCTGTCCCCTAAATCAAGCACAAAATGCTTATCACCAGGTTCCAGCACTGTGAATGGTCCGTCGTATGGTGGACGGAGGGTTGATTTTAAAGCTTCGTGTCTAACAAAAACAAACTTGGCGTTTTTCAAAGCTTGGGGGACAAAAACCCGTGGAAAAGAGTGATGTGCAGGTCTGGGGAGCGTGTCTGATCCAGTGCTGCTTAAGAGCCTCAGGGCTGGAAGATGCCCAGGCTCTGGATGTTCTGGTAAGAACTCACCTGGGAGTCTGAGAGGTTGTGCAAAAACTAATTCTGCTGGGTAGGTGTCTAGATCCTCTTTAGGCGCAGAACGCAACCCTAATAAAACCCAGGGAAGTTTATTCACCCAATCTGTATCCGTTAGTGAGGCCCTGAGGGCGGCCTTTAAAGATCTGTGAAAACGCTTGCATAACCCATTAGCCTGAGGGTGATACGCGGTGGTGCGGTGAATTGTCACTCCTAAGCTGCTGGCCATGGCTGACCACAGCTCTGAGACAAATTGAGGCCCCCTATCGGACGTGATGTCCGATGGGACGCCGAAACGTGCCACCCAGTTTGTCAAAAAAACGCGAGCGACTTCCGCGGCTATGGTTGACGCCAAATGGACCGCCTCTGGCCAGCGCGTAGTACGGTCTATCATTGTTAACAGGTGTGTGAACCCTTGAGACGAAGGTAGTGGTCCCACGAGGTCGACATGAATGTGGTCAAACCTCCTGGCTGGGATTCGAAAAGGTTCTAGAGGAGCTTTTGTGTGTTTGTGTATTTTGGCGCGTTGGCAAGACATGCAAGTCTTTGCCCATTCCTTTACATTTTTGCGCAGGCCCGGCCAAACAAACTTTTCCGCGACCATTGTGCGCGAGGGAGTGAACCGAGTCAAAAATGCGGCGGCGCCATGCAGCTGGAACTACCGGACAAGGTTGGCCGGTTGACACGTCGCAGATTAGGGGGGGTACACCGTCACGTAAACCCCTTTCCTCCAGTCTTAACCCTGTTGGTCCAGACAGGAGCGTGCGCACGTCCGCGTCACTGCTTTGTTCCTCTGCCGTGGCTGCGTAATCTATCCCTACGTGAATTGGGGCCGCATACGCGTCTGCGTTGGCGAAGAGTT
>CM035842.1:52934667-52944667 GCA_020510985.1 Pholidichthys leucotaenia
TAAACGGGGCTCCTGCGGAAGGAAGAGGTTCCTGGGGGCCGCCTGCTTTGCCCTGCTTGCTCAAGAGTACCAGGACCGCAAGATCATTGGATGTTAAACGGGGCTCCTGCGGAAGGAAGAGGTTCCTGGGGGCCGCCTGCTTTGCCCTGCTTGCTCAAGAGTACCAGGACCGCCAGATGATGGGATGTTAAACGGGGCTCCTGCGGAAGGAAGAGGTTCCAGGGGGCCGCCTGCTTTGCCCTGCTTGCTCAAGAGTACCAGGACCGCAGGATAATTGGATGTTAAACGGGGCTCCTGCGGTAGGAAGAGGTTCCTGGGGGCCGCCTGCTTTGCCCTGCTTGCTCAAGAGTACCAGGACCGCCAGATGATGGGATGTTAAACGGGGCTCCTGCGGTAGGAAGAGGTTCCTGGGGGCCGCCTGCTTTGCCCTGCTTGCTCAAGAGTACCAGGACCGAAGGGATCCTTGGATGTTAAACGGGGCTCCTGCGGTAGGAAGAGGTTCCTGGGGGCCGCCTGCTTTGCCCTGCTTGCTCAAGAGTACCAGGACCGCCAGATGATGGGATGTTAAACGGGGCTCCTGCGGTAGGAAGAGGTTCCTGGGGGCCGCCTGCTTTGCCCTGCTTGCTCAAGAGTACCAGGACCGCAGGATCCTTGGATGTTAAACGGGGCTCCTGCGGAAGGAAGAGGTTCCTGGGGGCCGCCTGCTTTGCCCTGCTTGCTCAAGAGTACCAGGACCGCCAGATGATTGGATGTTAAACGGGGCTCCTGCGGAAGGAAGAGGTTCCTGGGGGCCGCCTGCTTTGCCCTGCTTGCTCAAGAGTACCAGGACCGCAGGATAATTGGATGTTAAACGGGGCTCCTGCGGAAGGAAGAGGTTCCTGGGGGCCGCCTGCTTTGCCCTGCTTGCTCAAGAGTACCAGGACCGCCAGATCCTTGGATGTTAAACGGGGCTCCTGCGGTAGGAAGAGGTTCCTGGGGGCCGCCTGCTTTGCCCTGCTTGCTCAAGAGTACCAGGACCGCCAGATCCTTGGATGTTAAACGGGGCTCCTGCGGAAGGAAGAGGTTCCTGGGGGCCGCCTGCTTTGCCCTGCTTGCTCAAGAGTACCAGGACCGCCAGATCTTGGATGTTAAACGGGGCTCCTGCGGAAGGAAGAGGTTCCTGGGGGCCGCCTGCTTTGCCCTGCTTGCTCAAGAGTACCAGGACCGCCAGATCCTTGGATGTTAAACGGGGCTCCTGCGGAAGGAAGAGGTTCCTGGGGGCCGCCTGCTTTGCCCTGCTTGCTCAAGAGTACCAGGACCGCCAGATGATGGGATGTTAAACGGGGCTCCTGCGGAAGGAAGAGGTTCCTGGGGGCCGCCTGCTTTGCCCTGCTTGCTCAAGAGTACCAGGACCGAAGGGATAATTGGATGTTAAACGGGGCTCCTGCGGTAGGAAGAGGTTCCTGGGGGCCGCCTGCTTTGCCCTGCTTGCTCAAGAGTACCAGGACCGCCAGATACTTGGATGTTAAACGGGGCTCCTGCGGTAGGAAGAGGTTCCTGGGGGCCGCCTGCTTTGCCCTGCTTGCTCAAGAGTACCAGGACCGCCAGATTCTTGGATGTTAAACGGGGCTCCTGCGGAAGGAAGAGGTTCCTGGGGGCCGCCTGCTTTGCCCTGCTTGCTCAAGAGTACCAGGACCGCAGGATCCTTGGATGTTAAACGGGGCTCCTGCGGAAGGAAGAGGTTCCTGGGGGCCGCCTGCTTTGCCCTGCTTGCTCAAGAGTACCAGGACCGCCAGATGATGGGATGTTAAACGGGGCTCCTGCGGAAGGAAGAGGTTCCTGGGGGCCGCCTGCTTTGCCCTGCTTGCTCAAGAGTACCAGGACCGCAGGATAATTGGATGTTAAACGGGGCTCCTGCGGTAGGCAGGTTCCTGGGGGCGCCTGCTTTGCCCTGCTTGCTCAAGAGTACCAGGACCGCAAGATCCTTGGATGTTAAACGGGGCTCCTGCGGTAGGAAGAGGTTCCTGGGGGCCGCCTGCTTTGCCCTGCTTGCTCAAGAGTACCAGGACCGCCAGATGATGGGATGTTAAACGGGGCTCCTGCGGTAGGAAGAGGTTCCTGGGGGCCGCCTGCTTTGCCCTGCTTGCTCAAGAGTACCAGGACCGCAGGATAATTGGATGTTAAACGGGGCTCCTGCGGTAGGAAGAGGTTCCTGGGGGCCGCCTGCTTTGCCCTGCTTGCTCAAGAGTACCAGGACCGCCAGATGATGGGATGTTAAACGGGGCTCCTGCGGTAGGAAGAGGTTCCTGGGGGCCGCCTGCTTTGCCCTGCTTGCTCAAGAGTACCAGGACCGCCAGATGATTGGATGTTAAACGGGGCTCCTGCGGTAGGAAGAGGTTCCTGGGGGCCGCCTGCTTTGCCCTGCTTGCTCAAGAGTACCAGGACCGCAAGATCCTTGGATGTTAAACGGGGCTCCTGCGGAAGGAAGAGGTTCCTGGGGGCCGCCTGCTTTGCCCTGCTTGCTCAAGAGTACCAGGACCGCAGGATAATTGGATGTTAAACGGGGCTCCTGCGGAAGGAAGAGGTTCCTGGGGGCCGCCTGCTTTGCCCTGCTTGCTCAAGAGTACCAGGACCGCAGGATAATTGGATGTTAAACGGGGCTCCTGCGGAAGGAAGAGGTTCCTGGGGGCCGCCTGCTTTGCCCTGCTTGCTCAAGAGTACCAGGACCGAAGGGATCCTTGGATGTTAAACGGGGCTCCTGCGGTAGGAAGAGGTTCCTGGGGGCCGCCTGCTTTGCCCTGCTTGCTCAAGAGTACCAGGACCGCAGGATAATTGGATGTTAAACGGGGCTCCTGCGGAAGGAAGAGGTTCCTGGGGGCCGCCTGCTTTGCCCTGCTTGCTCAAGAGTACCAGGACCGCCAGATGATGGGATGTTAAACGGGGCTCCTGCGGTAGGAAGAGGTTCCTGGGGGCCGCCTGCTTTGCCCTGCTTGCTCAAGAGTACCAGGACCGCAGGATACTTGGATGTTAAACGGGGCTCCTGCGGAAGGAAGAGGTTCCTGGGGGCCGCCTGCTTTGCCCTGCTTGCTCAAGAGTACCAGGACCGCCAGATCCTTGGATGTTAAACGGGGCTCCTGCGGAAGGAAGAGGTTCCTGGGGGCCGCCTGCTTTGCCCTGCTTGCTCAAGAGTACCAGGACCGCCAGATGATGGATGTTAAACGGGGCTCCTGCGGTAGGAAGAGGTTCCTGGGGGCCGCCTGCTTTGCCCTGCTTGCTCAAGAGTACCAGGACCGCCAGATCATTGGATGTTAAACGGGGCTCCTGCGGTAGGAAGAGGTTCCTGGGGGCCGCCTGCTTTGCCCTGCTTGCTCAAGAGTACCAGGACCGCAGATCCTTGGATGTTAAACGGGGCTCCTGCGGAAGGAAGAGGTTCCTGGGGGCCGCCTGCTTTGCCCTGCTTGCTCAAGAGTACCAGGACCGCAGATGATTGGATGTTAAACGGGGCTCCTGCGGAAGGAAGAGGTTCCTGGGGGCCGCCTGCTTTGCCCTGCTTGCTCAAGAGTACCAGGACCGCCAGATATTGGATGTTAAACGGGGCTCCTGCGGTAGGAAGAGGTTCCTGGGGGCCGCCTGCTTTGCCCTGCTTGCTCAAGAGTACCAGGACCGCAGGATCCTTGGATGTTAAACGGGGCTCCTGCGGAAGGAAGAGGTTCCTGGGGGCGGCCTGCTTTGCCCTGCTTGCTCAAGAGTACCAGGACCGCCAGATCCTTGGATGTTAAACGGGGCTCCTGCGGAAGGAAGAGGTTCCAGGGGGCCGCCTGCTTTGCCCTGCTTGCTCAAGAGTACCAGGACCGCAGGATAATTGGATGTTAAACGGGGCTCCTGCGGTAGGAAGAGGTTCCTGGGGGCCGCCTGCTTTGCCCTGCTTGCTCAAGAGTACCAGGACCGCCAGATGATGGGATGTTAAACGGGGCTCCTGCGGAAGGAAGAGGTTCAAGGGGGCCGCCTGCTTTGCCCTGCTTGCTCAAGAGTACCAGGACCGCCAGATGATGGGATGTTAAACGGGGCTCCTGCGGTAGGAAGAGGTTCCTGGGGGCCGCCTGCTTTGCCCTGCTTGCTCAAGAGTACCAGGACCGCCAGATCCTTGGATGTTAAACGGGGCTCCTGCGGAAGGAAGAGGTTCCTGGGGGCCGCCTGCTTTGCCCTGCTTGCTCAAGAGTACCAGGACCGCCAGATGATGGGATGTTAAACGGGGCTCCTGCGGAAGGAAGAGGTTCCTGGGGGCCGCCTGCTTTGCCCTGCTTGCTCAAGAGTACCAGGACCGCCAGATAATTGGATGTTAAACGGGGCTCCTGCGGTAGGCAGGTTCCTGGGGGCCGCCTGCTTTGCCCTGCTTGCTCAAGAGTACCAGGACCGCCAGATCCTTGGATGTTAAACGGGGCTCCTGCGGAAGGAAGAGGTTCCAGGGGGCCGCCTGCTTTGCCCTGCTTGCTCAAGAGTACCAGGACCGCCAGATGATGGGATGTTAAACGGGGCTCCTGCGGTAGGAAGAGGTTCCTGGGGGCCGCCTGCTTTGCCCTGCTTGCTCAAGAGTACCAGGACCGCCAGATCCTTGGATGTTAAACGGGGCTCCTGCGGAAGGAAGAGGTTCCTGGGGGCCGCCTGCTTTGCCCTGCTTGCTCAAGAGTACCAGGACCGCAAGATCCTTGGATGTTAAACGGGGCTCCTGCGGTAGAAGAGGTTCCTGGGGGCCGCCTGCTTTGCCCTGCTTGCTCAAGAGTACCAGGACCGCAAGATCCTTGGATGTTAAACGGGGCTCCTGCGGAAGGAAGAGGTTCAAGGGGGCCGCCTGCTTTGCCCTGCTTGCTCAAGAGTACCAGGACCGCCAGATGATGGGATGTTAAACGGGGCTCCTGCGGTAGAAGAGGTTCCTGGGGGCCGCCTGCTTTGCACTGCTTGCTCAAGAGTACCAGGACCGCAGGATCCTTGGATGTTAAACGGGGCTCCTGCGGAAGGAAGAGGTTCCAGGGGGCCGCCTGCTTTGCCCTGCTTGCTCAAGAGTACCAGGACCGCCAGATGATGGGATGTTAAACGGGGCTCCTGCGGTAGAAGAGGTTCCTGGGGGCCGCCTGCTTTGCCCTGCTTGCTCAAGAGTACCAGGACCGCAGGATCCTTGGATGTTAAACGGGGCTCCTGCGGAAGGAAGAGGTTCCAGGGGGCCGCCTGCTTTGCCCTGCTTGCTCAAGAGTACCAGGACCGCCAGATGAAGGGATGTTAAACGGGGCTCCTGCGGAAGGAAGAGGTTCAAGGGGGCCGCCTGCTTTGCCCTGCTTGCTCAAGAGTACCAGGACCGCAAGATCCTTGGATGTTAAACGGGGCTCCTGCGGTAGGAAGAGGTTCCTGGGGGCCGCCTGCTTTGCCCTGCTTGCTCAAGAGTACCAGGACCGCAAGATCCTTGGATGTTAAACGGGGCTCCTGCGGAAGGAAGAGGTTCCTGGGGGCCGCCTGCTTTGCCCTGCTTGCTCAAGAGTACCAGGACCGCCAGATGATGGGATGTTAAACGGGGCTCCTGCGGTAGAAGAGGTTCCTGGGGGCCGCCTGCTTTGCCCTGCTTGCTCAAGAGTACCAGGACCGCAGGATAATTGGATGTTAAACGGGGCTCCTGTGGTAAGCAGGTTCCTGGGGGCGGCCTGCTTTGCCCGGCTTGCTCAAGAGTACCAGGACCGCCAGATCCTTGGATGTTAAACGGGGCTCCTGTGGAAGGAAGAGGTTCCTGGGGGCCGCCTGCTTTGCCCTGCTTGCTCAAGAGTACCAGGACCGCAAGATCCTTGGATGTTAAACGGGGCTCCTGCTGTAGAAAGAGGTTCCTGGGGGCCGCCTGCTTTGCCCTGCTTGCTCAAGAGTACCAGGACCGCAAGATCCTTGGATGTTAAACGGGGCTCCTGCGGAAGGAAGAGGTTCAAGGGGGCCGCCTGCTTTGCCCTGCTTGCTCAAGAGTACCAGGACCGCCAGATGATGGGATGTTAAACGGGGCTCCTGCGGTAGGAAGAGGTTCCTGGGGACGGCCTGCTTTGCCCTGCTTGCTCAAGAGTACCAGGACCGCAAGATCCTTGGATGTTAAACGGGGCTCCTGCGGTAGGAAGAGGTTCCTGGGGGCCGCCTGCTTTGCCCTGCTTGCTCAAGAGTACCAGGACCGCAAGATCCTTGGATGTTAAACGGGGCTCCTGCGGAAGGAAGAGGTTCCTGGGGGCCGCCTGCTTTGCCCTGCTTGCTCAAGAGTACCAGGACCGCCAGATGATGGGATGTTAAACGGGGCTCCTGCGGTAGGAAGAGGTTCCTGGGGACGGCCTGCTTTGCCCTGCTTGCTCAAGAGTACCAGGACCGCAAGATCCTTGGATGTTAAACGGGGCTCCTGCGGAAGGAAGAGGTTCAAGGGGGCCGCCTGCTTTGCCCTGCTTGCTCAAGAGTACCAGGACCGCCAGATGATGGGATGTTAAACGGGGCTCCTGCGGTAGGAAGAGGTTCCTGGGGACGGCCTGCTTTGCCCTGCTTGCTCAAGAGTACCAGGACCGCAAGATCCTTGGATGTTAAACGGGGCTCCTGCGGTAGGAAGAGGTTCCTGGGGGCCGCCTGCTTTGCCCTGCTTGCTCAAGAGTACCAGGACCGCAAGATCCTTGGATGTTAAACGGGGCTCCTGTGGAAGGAAGAGGTTCCTGGGGGCCGCCTGCTTTGCCCTGCTTGCTCAAGAGTACCAGGACCGCCCAGATGATGGGATGTTAAACGGGGCTCCTGCGGAAGGAAGAGGTTCAAGGGGGCCGCCTGCTTTGCCCTGCTTCCTCAAGAGTACCAGGACCGCAAGATCCTTGGATGTTAAACGGGGCTCCTGCGGTAGAAAGAGGTTCCTGGGGGCCGCCTGCTTTGCCCTGCTTGCTCAAGAGTACCAGGACCGCAAGATCCTTGGATGTTAAACGGGGCTCCTGCGGAAGGAAGAGGTTCCTGGGGGCCGCCTGCTTTGCCCTGCTTGCTCAAGAGTACCAGGACCGCCAGATGATGGGATGTTAAACGGGGCTCCTGCGGTAGAAAGAGGTTCCTGGGGGCCGCCTGCTTTGCCCTGCTTGCTCAAGAGTACCAGGACCGCATGATAATTGGATGTTAAACGGGGCTCCTGTGGTAAGCAGGTTCCTGGGGGCGGCCTGCTTTGCCCGGCTTGCTCAAGAGTACCAGGACCGCCAGATGATGGGATGTTAAACGGGGCTCCTGCGGAAGGAAGAGGTTCAAGGGGGCCGCCTGCTTTGCCCTGCTTGCTCAAGAGTACCAGGACCGCCAGATGATGGGATGTTAAACGGGGCTCCTGCGGTAGAAAGAGGTTCCTGGGGGCCGCCTGCTTTGCCCTGCTTGCTCAAGAGTACCAGGACCGCAGGATAATTGGATGTTAAACGGGGATCCTGTGGTAAGCAGGTTCCTGGGGGCGGCCTGCTTTGCCCGGCTTGCTCAAGAGTACCAGGACAGCAAGATCCTTGGATGTTAAACGGGGCTCCTGCGGAAGGAAGAGGTTCAAGGGGGCCGCCTGCTTTGCCCTGCTTGCTCAAGAGTACCAGGACCGCCAGATGATGGGATGTTAAACGGGGCTCCTGCGGTAGGAAGAGGTTCCTGGGGGCCGCCTGCTTTGCCCTGCTTGCTCAAGAGTACCAGGACCGCAGGATAATTGGATGTTAAACGGGGATCCTGTGGTAAGCAGGTTCCTGGGGGCGGCCTGCTTTGCCCGGCTTGCTCAAGAGTACCAGGACCGCAAGATCCTTGGATGTTAAACGGGGCTCCTGCGGTAGAAAGAGGTTCCTGGGGGCCGCCTGCTTTGCCCTGCTTGCTTAAGAGTACCAGGACCGCAAGATCCTTGGATGTTAAACGGGGCTCCTGCGGAAGGAAGAGGTTCCAGGGGGCCGCCTGCTTTGCCCTGCTTGCTCAAGAGTACCAGGACCGCAGGATAATTGGATGTTAAACGGGGCTCCTGCGGTAGGAAGAGGTTCCTGGGGACGGCCTGCTTTGCCCTGCTTGCTCAAGAGTACCAGGACCGCAAGATGATGGGATGTTAAACGGGGCTCCTGCGGAAGGAAGAGGTTCCAGGGGGCCGCCTGCTTTGCCCTGCTTGCTCAAGAGTACCAGGACCGCAGGATAATTGGATGTTAAACGGGGCTCCTGCGGTAGGAAGAGGTTCCTGGGGACGGCCTGCTTTGCCCTGCTTGCTCAAGAGTACCAGGACCGCAAGATCCTTGGATGTTAAACGGGGCTCCTGCGGTAGGAAGAGGTTCCTGGGGACGGCCTGCTTTGCCCTGCTTGCTCAAGAGTACCAGGACCGCAAGATCCTTGGATGTTAAACGGGGCTCCTGCGGTAGGAAGAGGTTCCTGGGGGCCGCCTGCTTTGCCCTGCTTGCTCAAGAGTACCAGGACCGCAAGATCCTTGGATGTTAAACGGGGCTCCTGCGGTAGAAAGAGGTTCCTGGGGGCCGCCTGCTTTGCCCTGCTTGCTCAAGAGTACCAGGACCGCAAGATCCTTGGATGTTAAACGGGGCTCCTGCGGAAGGAAGAGGTTCAAGGGGGCCGCCTGCTTTGCCCTGCTTGCTCAAGAGTACCAGGACCGCCAGATGATGGGATGTTAAACGGGGCTCCTGCGGTAGGAAGAGGTTCCTGGGGACGGCCTGCTTTGCCCTGCTTGCTCAAGAGTACCAGGACCGCAAGATCCTTGGATGTTAAACGGGGCTCCTGCGGTAGGAAGAGGTTCCTGGGGACGGCCTGCTTTGCCCTGCTTGCTCAAGAGTACCAGGACCGCAAGATCCTTGGATGTTAAACGGGGCTCCTGCGGTAGGAAGAGGTTCCTGGGGGCCGCCTGCTTTGCCCTGCTTGCTCAAGAGTACCAGGACCGCAAGATCCTTGGATGTTAAACGGGGCTCCTGCGGTAGGCAGAGCTGCTGTGGTGCGGCCCTCTTAGCTCTGGGGAGCTCCAGAGTACCAGGACCACGATTTTCTGGGACGTAAATTTATGAGGCGAAAAAGTCACAAGTTTTGCACCTGGCCTTCCACAGCGGCCCCATCTTGTCACAGTTTTCCTGACAAATTTATAACTTTGATCCTCATGAGTTTATGACTTTCCCCCCACAATTTGTAACTTTTTCCTCACAAGTTTTTAATTTTTTTCCTTTTACCATTAGTTGAATGTGTATTTTTTTCCTATCTCTTCATTCACTCATTTTCTCAGACTCATAAATTTGGAACTTTTTTCCTCATAAATTTGTGACTTTTCTGCTCATAAACTTGTGACTATTTTCCTCAAAAAGCTGTGACCTTTCTACTCACAAATTTGTGACTTTGATTTCAAAACTTCACCAAAATTTCAGCCTCCCCAGGTATCGGGAAGTATATTAGTTGAACCCTCTCAACAACAAGCCCAGATAGGGAGCGCCTCTCCCCCTTTAGGCTTCAAACTCGAAATCACAACCGCTTGGAGTAGAGGGCTAAAACTTTGCATTTAGGGTTCTAATATTGATCTTATGAAAAGCTGAAAATTTCAGCCTCCCCACACATCGGGAAGTATATTCGTTGAACCCTCTCAACAACAAGCCCAGATAGGGAGCACCTCTCCCCCTTTAGGCTTCAAACTCGAAATCGCAACCGCTTGCAGTTGCGGGCTAAAACTTTGCATTTAGAGTTCTAATATTGACCTTATGAAAAGCTGAAAATTTCAGCCTCCCCACACATCGGGAAGTATATTCGTTGAACCCTCTCAACAACAAGCCCAGATAGGGAGCGCCTCTCCCCCTTTAGGCTTCAAACTCGAAATCGCAACCGCTTGGAGTAGAGGGCTAAAACTTTGCATTTAGGGTTCTAATATTGATCTTATGAAAAGCTGAAAATTTCAGCCTCCCCACACATCGGGAAGTGTATTAGTTGAACCCTCTCAATAACAAGCCCAGATAGGGAGCGCCTCTCCCCCTTTAGGCTTCAAACTCAAAATCGCAACCGCTTGCAG
>CM035842.1:52949667-53045172 GCA_020510985.1 Pholidichthys leucotaenia
GCTCGCACTCCTGGGGTTTGTTCTGCTGCATGCTGAGTTTACAGCCTTGAAGTTAAAGTGTTCATGCATTTTGCCCTTACTTTGACCTAGAGACTCAGATCAATATGTAGATGTGCTTGTTAGCCTCTTTGTCTGACACTTGGAGCGAGGTCTAGCTAATCTGCCCATTGTGATGTATGTCTTACAAATGCAAATACCTCCTGCCTGTTCTTGTTCCTTTGATCATTCTAAACTGTGGAGTACGTCTTTGATGTATTGTTCAAGTATTTAAGGTGCAACTCTGTAACGCAATCTCTCACTCACACTTCAACCTGTGCTGCAGGACACAGACTTTGTGTCCCCTCTTCACTGAGAGCCTGAGGAATTCGGCTTCAGCCTGCTCACGCTATGGGCTGGAGCCGAGTTCCCGTGATGGCGGTATGATTAATAAAACTCTACTTAAAACCTCCAACAATGCCGCTTTATTTCATGCCGCCGCATAAGCTTTCTGTTCTTTTTATTGAAATATCATAAAAAATTAGCCCCACATGATCCAGTTCTAAACTTTTGGTACATTTTTTATGTTAACTTAAGAAGTTGCACAGTTGGACTTTAAAATGCAGCATGAGAGACTGATCAAGCTTACAAGTCAAAGTAGGTAAAAAATAATAAGTATATGTAAATTGAATGTTCTATCGGCATTCCAAATTCAGAGAATGACAATACTTTAGGAGTGTAGCATCATCTAAACGGAAAATAATAATACTGTTGTTCCAAACGTTGACCTGAAGGTGAAAAACATGATTTTTTTTTAATTCAGTACATCCAAAATGCCCTAGGATGTGGTGTTGGACAGTGTGCCACCGTCTCATTATTTAATACAAATAAAAACAAGTTTCAGCTCATTATTTCTAGGTCATTTGGCAGTTAATTCAAAACAAAAGAGACTTGTGTTGTTGCAGCTTAATTATGAGATAAAATTAATTGTGAGATAAATCCACAGAGCGAGCAAGGCAATAATCCTTGGATCCTTTTTTGTCTCGTGTAAATAAGGACTCAGTCGGGTGCATAACGTCACGGGAGTGTGGCCCCACCTCACTGAGAATCTGCTGCTGCCCCGCTTCTAAAACCTCCTAACACAAACCATCACAGCACAAGCACAACAGCGTGCTAATGGAGACAGAAGCATTCCGAGCCGTACTGAAGTGAATCGAGCCGTACCGAGGTGTGCTAGGCTAGTGGAAAACAGGCTTTAGTAGTCCAACAGCTATTTAATATCATTTTGGTGGTGAGGCTGCTATGTATTATTATGCATTACTCATCTCATGTAACCTTGTGCCATTGCAATGACGCAATTTTTTCATATATTTAATGTGGACGTGTGGATCTTTAATATCACAGTTACAAGTACTGGGACAGCCATCTAATAAAAAATATCTTACAAAATTACAAGTCCACATTTTCTTTAAAGTGTACTTGTTAATGCTGAGTACAGAATTGGGTGAGGCGCACCAAAACAGTTGTTGCTGTACACCCCACACTCACCCGTCCTTACAATGGCTAAGTTGAATATTTTGTGCAGATAAAACCATTACCTGGGTTGGCAATATGAACATTTCCAAATACAGAACTTAAAATATTAGGTGTCCCTGTTGTTGCACATGGATATAAAGCTTGGTCAGTAGTGGCTGGCTTTTAATGTATGTGTCGGCAGTTATTGGACTCATAACACACTGCAATGACAAAATCCTTAAAAAGGTTGGGAAAAATTTAAGACAGTGTAAAACTTAGTAGTAACAGACAACACATGATGTCAACAGTCACGGGTTTATTCAACGTTATTAACACTGGTCATTGATTAATGTACAGTATATACATAATAATGGTTGGGAAAACGGGTCACACATGCCGTGCGAGGGTTTCAAAGACTGCCATGAGAGTGTTATTGAGGGCAGCATTCTGCACAATTTCCTCCCTTCGTACAGCAACTTCAGCTTCCCTGGACTGACGGACCTCATCCACAAGCAGTGAATTGAGTTCCAACTGTTGCCGCTGGAGCTCCCTCTGCTCATGTTGATGTTCCCGCTGAAGCTCCATCTGTTCACGGTGCTGTTCCCTTTCTGCTTCTTGCATCAATGCAAAAATAGTTGAAAGGTCTTTTGTGTTGCTCCGCTTCCTCTTACCTACAAGACAGAAATGTGAGCTGGTGTCAGTAAAATCAACCTCAAAACATGTAGCAGTACATCCCCAAAAATTAATACAAAAGTTAAATATTTTTGGACACATGTCAGAAAGTGAGACCCATATATTATACAGAATCATTAATCAGACAGTGAAGTATTGTTACATTTTAATCATTTATTGGCTCACAGCGCATGAATATCCAAAATTAGTTTTCTCGAAAAATCGATGGTTATGTTAAAAGTAGATATTAAAAAAAGAGGAGTGTTCTCAAAAGTATGAGGATTTATGGAGAAACGGATTTCATTTTCCAGCTGGAGTGACCATCGCCCCACAGTGCCTAAACAATCAAAACCTGGTGTAATGGACAAGGCATCACTGTGTTTGATATGGCCAGGAAACTCTCCTGACATAAAACCCATATGGATTGTCAAGATTATGACAGATACCATCTTATATGACTTCCACTGTCTTTTGTGAGTCACAAAAAACACACTGTACCATGACATTGCAGTTATTTTGAGATGTACCTGTACAAGGGACACACACGATAACGGCGTGGGACTTGTTATTTATTTATTGTTCTACATAATTATAGTTAGCATGAAACAGGCTGGATAAGGTAAAAACATTAATGTCAAGAAAAAAAAACACTCACCGTCTGTGGTTAACTTCCAATGCTGCGGTTCGCCCAGCTGCTACTGTTATGATCCTTTATGGATTGGTACGAAAGTGCAACATGTAAAAAAAATAAATAAATAAAATTTTAACCAGGATTACAACTAACTATTTCATCAGATATTGTCAACACAAAAAACAACATACAAGGACGGACATAGCATTAAGCTAGGTCATCGTTTAAACACGATTAAGTTTTCGTCTGTCCTAAGTGAACTTTCCACTGTTGGAAAAAATAACATAAAGCATGAATATCACATCACTTACCGTCCTGTATATCACAATATCATGGCTTCAACTGCTGAAGTTGGGTGCGTCGCGGCTGCACATTCAATTCAATTCGGGTGGCTGGATCTAATTCCCGGTGCGTCTCCGTGTAATTTCTGGTGCGTCTGTTTGTGCACACCACTGCAAGCTCAGTCTGCTTCCCTCTGCATTCTCTCATCAGCTGAAATGCACAGGAAACTCTGCTGGACCGCGGTGTTGGATTTCTGTGAAGCCATTCTCTCGTTGTGGTTTATAATATCACTTGTTCGTGGGCTCACTGACGAAAAATTGCAAATGGCGACCAGCAAGCGATTCTAGAAAGTCAGTGTAACGCCCACTCTCATGACGCTACGCACAGACCAATGCATGGCCAGCAGGGGCGTGACGAAACGGGGCCAGGACCCTTCGGACCTGCTTTTTACGGTGCCGAAAAAGTGAACTGTTAAACTGGAACTGTTCAGAAAAAGGGAACTGTGAGGCCTTTGGGTTCCGAGTGGGAAACCGGACACGGAGGCCGATCGGGGCCAAACGGGGCCTTTGGGTTCCTAGTGGAAAAGCGCCTTCAGAGGCTCAGTCCCTTTTGTTCCATGAGACGTGTAACACACAATAAACATACAGCAATACACTTGTGGAGAAATATGTAACCCACATAAGTGCCACATATTAGTATTTTTTTTTTCCACAATATCTTTATTGAACCTTTTTTTTTTTTAACAAACATGATACAAACAATCAAACACTAACACTAAAGTACTACAAAAAAAAAAAATGCACTAAAAACACCAACAACCACCAACAAAATCAAGTCTTCAACAATGCTCCTCTGTTTAGTCTAGACAATCCAATACATAAGTATACATATTATGTTCACCAGTTTGGAATTTACAAGGTCCACACACATCATTCACCTTCTTCTTCAAGAGTTATGTTTAAATTTTTTACATAATCAATAAAAGGTCTCCATATATTCTCAAACACAATTTCCTTTGATTTCAGTATATATGTTATTCTTTCTAATGGAAGGTTTGTTAACATCTGTCTTAACCACTGAGTCACATCTGGTCTATGAGTCTTTTTCCATAATAGTGCAATACATTTTTTGGCATTAAGCAAACTGAGGTCTATGAATGTTCTTTCACTTTTATTAAAATTATGCTTTTCTGGGTACAGACCCAACAAAAACAGTTTAGGATTCAATATGATTTGTTTTGAGATTATTTTTTCAATTGTTACCCTCACCTCTTCCCAAAACATTCTTATTAATCTACATTCCCATAAACAATGAAATAGGGTTCCTTTACTTTCCATGCATTTTGTGCATGTATCTGGTATATTTTTGTTATATCTATTTAACTCCTCCGGTGTAACATACATCCGCATTAACCATTTGAAATGTATCAATTTAAGGCGTGCATTTATTGATTTGGTTTGAGCTTCTGTACAAGCCAATTCCCATTGTTCCTCTGAAATTTCAATTTGCAGATCTTCTTTCCAGTAGTTTAATCTTTTCAGTGAATTTTCACTTGAAGATAGTGTCAATGAGTTATAAAACTCTGAAATAATACCCTTTCTTTTACTATCTTTCATCATCATTTTTTCCAAGGATGAATAAATAGGTCGAGTGAGAGCTTTATTTTGATTTGATCGAATAAAGTTTCTAAGTTGAAGATATTTAAAAAAATGTGTTCTATTGAGATTAAATTTGATCCTCAGCTCTTCAAAAGACATTATGTTATCTGCACATGGCAAATATAAATCCTGAATCTTTTGTATCCCTTTTAAATTCCATACTTTAAATACAGCGTCCGCTCTCCCTGGTTTAAAATATTGATTACCCCATATTGGACTAAATTGTGACAATAACTGTGGTTCTTTTAAATAGTTTTTAGCTTCACACCATATTTTGATCATATGCTTTACAAATGGATTTTTAACTTGTTTTTGTAATTTTTTTGCCGAGTCTGAGTATATGAATATGGGAAGAGGTAAAGGTAAATTGTATGATTCCATTTCAGTCCAGTGAGGGAGATCATTTGATGAAAAATAATATGTCATAGACCTCAGTTGTGCCGACCAATAATACAACATAAAATTTGGACATTTCAGACCTCCACGATCAAATGGTAAATATAATAAAGACAAACGTAATCTAGCCCTCCTGTTGTTCCATATAAATTCCACTAAATTTTTTTTTATTCTTGAGAATAGATCTAAAGGTGGTGATAAGGGAATGTATTGAAATAAATAAAGTATTTTAGGTAAAATATTACTTTTAAGTATATTGATTCTCCCGATCATCGACATTGGTAGTGACATCCATCTCTGAGTTAACTCATTGATATCTGACATTAAGGCTTCATAGTTGACACTGGCGACTGATTCTAGCTTAGGCATAATTTGGATTCCTAAATATTTAAACTGATTTACAACATTGAATTGATTTACCTCAGGGGCTGGGTAATTTCTCTGGGTCTCATTTAGCATTAATATTGAAGATTTAGTTTTATTTATTTTATATCCTGATATTTCCCCAAAATTCTTTATTAAATTCAACAAGGTTGAAATTGATTTTTTTAGATTCGACATAAACAAAATTATATCATCGGCGTACAGGGAGATTTTATGTTCTGTTGGTCCAACTTTAATTCCATATATTTGTGAATGTAAACGTATCGCTATCGCTAAAGGTTCAATTGCCATAGTAAACAGTAAAGGTGAAAGTGGACAGCCTTGTCGACATCCTCTATTGATTTTTATTGGTTTTGAAATATTGTTATTTGTTAGGATTTCTGCTGTAGCATTATTGTATATTATTTGAACCCATTATATGAAATTATTTCCAAGTCCACACCTTTGTAGGACTTCAAAAAGAAAGGGCCATTCAACTCTATCAAAGGCCTTTTCGGCGTCCAATGATAGGAGAGCTGTATCCGGTGCTTCTTTATTAAAATAAATAATATTAAATAGTCTTCTTACATTATGGAAGCCTTGTCTACCCTTTATAAAGCCATTCTGATCTCGATTAATAATATTTGGTAAAATTTCTTGTATTCGTCTTGCTAAAATTTTACAGATTATCTTAAGGTCGGCGTTTTATAGGCTTATTGGTCTCATATTTTCACATTTATTAGAGGGCTTACCTGGTTTTGGCAGCAGTATAATTAAGGCATTATTTATGTATGATGGTAAATTATTATTTTGAAATGCTTCTAAAACCATTTCCAAAAAAGGTTTTATTAATTTATTCTTAAATTTTTTATAAAGGTCAACTGGAAGACCATCTGGTCCCGCACTTTTTCCTGATTTCATATTATCAATGGCTAGCCCAACTTCTTCTTGACTAATTTTAGACTCCAATATCTCCCTGTTTTCATTTGGAATACACGGTATAGATAGTTCGTTCAAAAACCCATTTAGTTTTGTTAAATCAGGTTCATTTTTGGTATCATATAATTTTTCATAGTAATCTCTAAAGGCTCTGTTAATTTCTAAAGGATCTATAACTACCTGTCCGTTACTTATAATACTGGTAATTGGTGTTTTAATTTCCAATTGTTTAATCTGCCATGCTAATAATTTTCCTGATTTTTCACCTTGTTCATAAAAAGATTGTTTCAATCTTAGAAGACTCGAGGCAGCTCTATTCGCTGATTTTTTGTCGTATTCAGCTCTCAAAATCAGTAATTCATTCTCCAACCTTGGGTCACTTCCTGCATACACTTTTTCCTGAAGACTTTTTATTTTATGTTCCAATTTAGCTCTCTCCTCTCGAGTCTTCTTAGATTTTGATCCTGTATAACTAATAATATGTCCCCTAATAAAAGCTTTGAAAGCCTCCCACTTTACACATGCTGATGTTTGTGTAGTATTGATGTCAAAGAACTCGTCTATCTGTTTTTCTATATACTTGACAAATTCCTCATCCTGAAGCCATTTATGCTGAAATTGCCATCTACCTGATTCCTTTGTCAATTTTTTATCTACATATATTAGACAACAGGGTGCATGATCAGAGATCACGATGTTATCATAAAAGCAGTTTTGAATCTTGGACCTTAATTCTGTGGAAATCAAAAAATAATCAATACGTGAGAATGTCTTGTAGGTACTGGAATAACAAGAATAGGCTTTAACTTGTGGTTTCATTTCTCTCCATATATCTAACAATCTCAATTCTTTTATAAAATGATTAATAGTCATCCTACATCCAATGTGCGTACAATCCAGTCCTGTTGATCTATCCACACCTGGATTCAATGTACAATTAAAATCCCCTGCTATTATATGTTGCCCTGTAAGTGATGATAAGATGAGAAATAAATTAGCAAAGAACTTCTGATCATCTATATTGGGACCATATAAGTTCACAAGATTTATATTTTCTAATAGCAAAGAACCTTGAATGATTACATATCTTCCAAATTTGTCTCCAATTACATTTTTCACTTGAAAAGGAACTGATTTATGTATGAGAGTCATAACTCCCCTGGCTCGGGATGAAAATGAAGAGGTGAATACACTTCCCTGCCATCTACTCCTAATTCTTTTAACATCCTCCTCTATCAGATGAGTTTCTTGTAGAAACACAATTCTTGAACCCATGTCCTTTATTTTATTCATAACTTGTTTAAGTTTTTTTAAATTTTGTAGACCTCTGCAATTCCATGAAGTTAAATTAAGATTAACACTTTGGTCCATGATCAATAGAGAGTTTGGGATTACCTTGCAGTGTAAACATGCTCATACAGAGAAGCAAAAACATGAGTGGTTGAACATTCATCCTACAAACTACACACAAACAAATTTCCCCTTCCCACACTTGTGGCAAACCCCCCAAAATCAAAAGAAAAATTCTGTCTCCCGATATAGCCATCGACCGTTCCACACCCACGGGGAACAGCCTAAGCCACTCCTTCTTCATCCTCCCAATCACCCTAACTCTACTGCTTTTAATGACGTAACATTAACTCTCCTCTGTAGTTTTCCAACTTAACTCCAAAATTTTTAACAACTTTGTACATCATAGTTTTTTTTTTGTTTGTTTGTTTTGTTTTTGTTTTGTTTTTTTAATATATAATACAATCTATATTTTGTAAACTTACTATTTACTTCAAGTCAGTCAGATGCCTGTGCAAATGCTTAATTATTCTACCTTATATTTTGTTCATGCTTAGCTCCCACCAGTCTCTTCTTCTTCTTTGATCTTCTTGATGAACTCCTGCGCCTCCTCTGGGGTCTTGAAGATGTGGGTTCTGCCCTCATACGTGGTCAGCAGTCTCGCAGGATAGATTACACCATGACGAATCCCAAGGTTGCGCAGCTCCTTACGTACGGGATCAAACTGCTTCCTCAATTGCTGGATTCCTGTGGCCAAATCTGGGTAGAACCGCACCTGCTGGTCCTGGTGTTTAATCTCTCCTTTAGCACGTGCAGCGTTGAAGATCTTCATCCTGTCTCTGTTGCTAAGAAACTTCATAATTAAGGTCCTCGGCGGTCCCTTATCTCTCCGTGGGCCAATACGATGTGCTTTTTCCAGAACCACTGCTGATTGCAACTCCTCGCTGCCCAGCACCTCCGGAATCCACTTTTCCAGAAAGGAACATACGTCCCGACCTTCTGATTCCTCTGGAAGACCCACCAGCCTCAAATTATTCTGTCTCGACCGAGATTCCAAATCCAAAATATTATCTTCTAGAGATTTATTTTTTTTTTCCAAAGTGCGCACCTTTAATTGAAGACGGGTGACGTCATCTTCAGCACTAGCGAGACGGAGCTCCATCTGCGCCGTTCGTTCTACACAGTCACCCAATTCCTTTCTTATTCCTTCCAACGCTGTCATAATCCCATGAAATCTAGAGGAAAAGTCCGCTCTCATTGAACTCATGGCAGCCATCAGCGCATCTGCGCCATTCCCCGCAGATATCGCACCGTTGCCAGCCTCCTCCGCCATATATGGAGTTTTGTTTGCTGCGTCACAGACCTGAAAGTCCGTTAATTTGGACTGTTTCGGCGGCTCGCTTTTTCCTTTTCCTGGTTTTCCAGCCTTAGGCTTCGCCGACATATCCTCGCCCAAATGCTGGGATACGTTCTGTCCCAAATGAGAGAGTTATTTGCCGATTTTTTTTCTCCAGGAGCAGAGCAGAGCGAGACACGTCCGTCCTACGTGGCAGCCATAACCGGACCCACATATTAGTATTTTATTTATTTTTCATAAAAAGAACACCTGTCCCTAGGGATCACTGTCATTTCCACCACCCACCACAAAATGTAACTTTTAACTTTTTTTTTAACCTTTGTCTACTTGCAACCACATCAGTTGCCATGTGACAGCAGAGCTCATGGCAGGACAGCAGTGATGCTCCATGGAAGGAAGGGAAAGAGGAAAAAAATCAAGGTAAAATGTTGCAAAACCAAGAGTAAGTTTATTGGTCGTCATTTCCAAACACTTCATATTTCCTTTGAATGTACAAATAATGAGAAAAATACCATTTTATATTGTGTATTTTGAGTATATTTTATGCTAACTCTAAAACAGAGATTTGCATGCTAATATGTCATGAGATTTTAAAAGAAATGCTAAATATTGTCATTTCCACAACAGTCATTTCCATCACTTTATTTATTGTGATGGAAAAGACGTGTTGTGATGGAAATGACAATGTTAGTGTTATAAATGCATTTATTTGGCTTATATCACTTAAAATACTGTGTATTCAATTATGCAAAAGACTTTATACGCTATTTCATACATTGTATATACACAAACTACAAGAAAGAATAGATACTTAAATGTGACACCATCTGCTTTTTAGATGGCATGCAAGACCACAGCAGAGAGATCAAAAGCATATAGAGAAAGGATCAAATCAGATCAGCTTAAATACCAAGAGTTTATCAGAAAAGACAGAGAAAGATACCTGAAAAAAAAAGAACAAGGTGTTGTCAAATCTGTCACTGAATTGACACACAGGGAGAAAATAAAAGTTAGAAGACAATGGCGAACAGCTCAACAAAACAGACGCAAAAAAATGAAAACACTGGCTGAAGTTAGAAGTTTTATGGCTGGAACTACACCACCACTGTCACCAGAGGACATTGGTGTTGACCCGCATTATGTCTCACTGGCCAACTCCAGCCCCACCGAACCACTGATACGCCTCAACTGCCTGAACCCAAAAACTGTACAGAAAAGAGGGAGGAAAAAGGTTGCAAAGACAAAGGCAAAGGTCTACAGAGATCTTAATGCAACAACTATGAAGCATGAAGATGCTTTACGGAAGGTTGAAAAATACAAGAAAAGGTGTGAGCGGCTTAAGAAAAAAATGGAAATGGCCACTTACCCTCAGCTCAAAACCAAACTACAGATGAAGCAAAGAACAGTGGATTTAAGAAGAACTCTTCTGTTTCAGAATACAATTATTTCACTGATTAAAAAGAAATACCAAAACATGCATACTGCTAGAGATCGGCAAGTGATCTCCAAAGCTGTTGCAGGAAAGCTTCTGAGGAAATACCGCCTGCTCTGCTTTGCCAAAAGTGAGTTTGTATTCTCACCTAAGCAAATGAAAACAAATGTGACATGGACCACCAAACTCCAGTTCACCCGAAAAATACAATGTAACAAAATCAGCAAAGAAGTGGAAGAAAAAATAACATCATTTCTGGAGCGTGATGACAACAGTAGGATAACAACGGGAAAGAGGGAGACAATTACAAAGCACAAAAAAAAGAATGCAAAAACGCTTCCTGCTCGAGTCCATGAGAATACTGCACCAGAAGTTTAGAATGGAGCATCCTGAGATTTCAGTGTCTTACAGCAAATTTTGCAAAATGCGGCCTTTCTGGATTGTTAAAGCAACAATCAAGTGTGGGTGACCCCCACAGCCACGGACAAGCAGAGCGCTCAGCTGGAGCAATTAGCATAGCAGTGTGATCTATGGACTGATAGCAATATGTAGATGTGCCTTGTAACCTCTTTTGTCCTACAGCTCCGGAGGAATTCCGGCCAGTAATCCTACTATTGTTATGTGTAACTCTCAAATGCAAATGTCTTCCTGTCAGTAATCCTCCTATTGATGTGTGTGACTCTCAAATGCAAATGTCCATGCTTACTGGCTGTGCAGGTATTGTCTGTAGCTGGGTATACAAAGCCTGTTTTCCACTAGCCCAGCACACCTCGGTACGGCTCGATTCACTTCAGTACAGCTCGGAATGCTTCTGTCTCCATTAGCACGGTGTTGTGCTTGTGCTGTGGTGGTTTGTGTTAGGAGGTTTTAGAAGCGAGGCGGCGCCAGACTCCCAGCGAGGCGGGGCCACACTCCCGTGAAGTTACGCACGCGACTGAGTCCTTATTTACACGAGACAAAAAATGGAGGATCCAAGGATTATTGCCTTGCTCGCTCTGTGGTTTTATCTCACAATTAAGTCCAGAGAGTTTAACCAGAGAAGACACTAGGGTACAGGCAGCGAGGTGAAATATGAATGAATATTTCAATTTAATACTATCCCAATTGTACTTACAAAAACGGGTGAATATTCATAAAAAGCACACACATGAAAGGTAGCACCACAAGCAGTGGGTCACAGCGGTTTTGGGCAACAGCAACACAATTGTGTATCCTTTGCCGATCTGTCTGCTGTTATTTAATGTTTAACAGTTAAGGGACGGATGATTATATGCTCCAAAACTGGAGAAACTCTCTGATAAAAAAGCTGCAACAACACAAGTCACTTGTGGTTTGAATTAACTGCCAAATGACCTAGAAATAATGAGCTGAAACTTGTTTTTATTCGTATTAAATAATGAGACAGTGGCACACTGGCCAACACCAAACTGTATTATTTTTTACATCCTAGGGCATTTTGGAAAGCTTACAAAAACATCTGTTTTTTGGTCTAGTTAAAAATTACATTACCTTTACAATGGCTGACCCCTGACAGGATGATCAGCATCATTTTCATCAGACTAGGCCAGTCCTTCTCAAATAGTGGGATGCGATGCCGGGGGGGGGGCGCGTGTGACCCCGGGGAACAGGCTTTGCTTTTGCCGTGTAAAGTGTAATTGCACATCCACGGCAGCAGGTGGTGCAGTGGCGCTCTCATTGTCAAAGTCTGTGCGGGAGTTTAAAACTTTTTAAATTTGCTGTCAACAAACCCCTCGAGAGACACCATGGAGAAATATTTAACAGTAACGAAAAGAAAGGCGGAGAGAGACAGAGGTAAAGAGACAAATGAAAGTCTCCCAAAAGCTAAGACGAGGAAATATGACGAAGCTTATCTAGCGCTTGGCTTCACTGTGACTATGGGAGACGAGGAAAGACCGGTGTGTTCACTGTCTCTGAAAGTGTTGGCAGCAGACAGCATGAAGCCAAATAAATTAAGACGTCACCTACAGACATTACATCCTCAACACGTTGATAAGCCGCTTGATTTTTTTCAGCGAAAACGTGCGGAGTATGGCCAACAATCATCCCACTTTGTGAACGCTACATCAGTAAACCAGCGAGCACTTTCAGCATCATTTAAAGTGGCGTACCAAATTGCGCAGTGCAAAAAACCCCACACAATTGCAGAGGAGTTGATACTGCCTTTTTCTACCTTTTTCTTCAGACTAAAATGTTAAATATATTGGTACTCCTGTGTTAATGTTCCAGATCAATTTACATTTAATATTATTTATTGATTGAATTATTTTTCTCAGCATCAAATGGTTCAGTTGGTCAAAAATGTTTCTAGTTTAAATAAGGATTGACATATTTTTTATTTCAGGCACTTTGATGCACTTTAAGTATTTTTTTTTCTGTTTTAGACTATAACAGGGTTTCTGTGTGGCAAAATAAAGTTAATATTTGTTGAAAGTTGATTTATATTGCTTTTTTCTTTTGTTAATGTTAAAAACGATACAATTTTAGGTATACTTATACAATTTTTTATAGATAATGATCTTATTTATAGTCACTGCGGCGAGTTGGGGGGGCGTGAAATATTTTCTCTTTCCTAGGGGGGGCTTTGCAAAAAATAATTGAGAAGCACTGGACTAGGCAATGGAATTTCTATGTAATTTTACTGTTTTATAATTCAGTGTTATAACAGACAAACCACACTTTCCAAAACAATTCCATTTTATTATATACAAAATATTAAGATAAAAAAAAAACTTTGCAACACAACATAAAGGTTAATCGACATTTTATACACGCCGATGTTACAGTTTGGGCAGCGAGCAGGGAAAAGCTCTGTGCAGGAGGAGGGGGAGGGGGGGTAGCAAATGCTGACCGGGCGCGGGAAAATCGTTCGAGTCGCGCCAAAAGTGTTTGCTGCTCCGCGATGTCCCGTCTGAACATGCGGAGATCAGAAGAAGAAAAAAAATAGTCTCTGACTCCTCTCGTGGCCATGAAGAAAAGCAGGAGCGGCGGCAATAAAAAAAATAAAAGCAGAGGGACTGGCGTGTTGACTTTAGGGCAGACGTAACCCTAACCTCAGGAACCGCAGACAGCTGAATTCCCCTTGTGTGCCATGGCTAAGACCATAAAATCCAGTGAGCAAGCTGCGGGCCTCAGGTGTACCAGCAAGCCTGAAGGGCCAGTGTGCAGCAGAAGGAAGGCGGTCGGAAAAGCCGTATTTGTCCCGTGCGTGGTGCGCCGTCCTCGTCACCCCCGGTGTGCGTGGGTGGGCCCGCTGGAGAGGAAATCAGTGTCGGAAACTTGGTGGAGATCGGCGCAGTCTGCGCCGAAAAACATCTCTGACGAGCCGTGGCTGCAGATTAGTCATGGTGCGTTCAGGTCCACGTGTGCTCCGTCGGCCATGGGAGTCGCCCGCATGTGCTCTGATGTGGAGGAGCTGCGCGGCCGGTCCCGCATGGATGTGCCGATCTCGGCGAGGGCGCGCCATGACGTTCTCTGCCGCTTACCTGGCCTTGGTTGACGTCCTGAGAGCAGCTCGCCCACCGTGGGCTCTGCGTCGAGGCGGGCAGACCAGTCAGGCCGCTGTGACAGAGCATTCATGCCCGGGTGCTGCGTTCGCTGGCCGCTCGTTTTCTTCAGTCTCGGGTCACCAGCGTGGCTGTTCAGATCAGAAGGTTGCGTTTGCACAAAACGTGTGCATTCCGGGGTCACCAGTGAAGAGGTTGATAAAATAAAGGCAGCGCTGGATTTTTAAATAGCTTTATTATCACCCGCCTTCATCAGAACTCGGCTACAGCCCATGGTTTGAGCAGGCTGCTGCTTCGTTCCTCCAGCTCTCAAAGAGGAGACAGTGTGTGTGTCTCGCAGCAGATGCAGAATCAGAGTGAGAGAATGAGAGGCAGATTTACAGCACAGTGCAGCATATATACTCAACTCAAACAATAGATCAAAGACATTCACAGCAGTCAATCTGGGCATTTGCATATCAGAGGTACAGACAGGATGCATGAACACAATGCATGAATGACACTTTAACCTCACAGCTGTAAACGCAGCATGCAGCGGAAAAAACCCAGGAGTGCGGGCTGACTGTCTCTGTGTTCTGTCTCTGTGTTGTGGGGGTTGAATTCAAACCGCTACAGGATTAATATTTATGATGTAAAACACTGTATGGGGAGAACTGTGGCGCTTGGCGGAGGTCTGCGCTCTCCGAGTGCTTTTCTAGTTTGTTCGTTTGTTAGCAAGATAACTCAAAAAGTTATGGACGGATTTTCATGAAATTTTCACAGATTGTCAGAAATGGGGTATCCTACAGATGATTACATTGTAGTGGTGATCCGGATCACCGTCTGGATCCAGGAATTTTTTAAAGGATTCTTCAACATTGCGAGATAGGGCCATTTTCAATATTTGTGCATGTAAGTCTGACAAAAATCGTCAGAACACTTGCAAAACAAAAAAAAATACAGGACAACATGCCCACAGGTTCTATAATATATCGAAGACTGATCCGGATAATGCAATAATTCCAGATACTATGATCCACAATATCAAAAAAAAAAAAATAGGGGAACTTTGGAATTTTGCTCATAGGAAGAGAACAAATGAAGCTAAAATCACTCAACAAACACCATTATGTAGCCAAGACACTGTGGAATCTGTAGTGTGTCAATGGATTTGTTGTATCTTTAAAAGCTATGGAGCTATGTAACGGAGTCATAAATGTATTTTAAGTATTTCTTTTTCTCAGTTATGTTTTTCTTTATATTGTGAATTTTATTTTACTTGAGTGTTTTATTTTGGCAGTACACTTCTCACATCCGCTCTTCCTGTACCTTGGAGGCTCCGGTAGTTTAGTCTTTCCCCACAGTATCGCGTTGCTTTGCTGTGGGTAAGTTGTGTCCAAACGCTGCTGGCACTAAATAATCGTATTGTTCGTTAGTCTTATCATTTAAACTGTAACCTTGGTTTGTAATTGTTAGTTATTAATTTGACATGTCACTGTAGTGTATTTTTGTTGTTGTTTGTGTTGTAAATGAGAGTTTTGTGGGTGTTTCGGCGCACATTGGGAGTCCGGTGGGTGCCATTTTAGAGTTTCGCGCCAATATAGGCTCTGTAGTGACTCCAGCAGCTTGTGTCATTGTGTAATCCATGTTTTTGTGAATGTAGGAGCCTGTGTGGGATCGAGGTACAGACGGAGCGTGATGCGTTTTGTTTTATTTCATCTACAGGTATGTTTGTTTTTGAAAAATCTTTTTATTTGTAATGTGATTTATTTTAATTTTTTTGTTTGTATTGTAAACTTATTTTAGAGCTCCTTTCCACACAGTATCGCGTTGCTTTGCTGTGGGAGCCTGTGTGGGATCGAGGTACAGACGGAATGTGATGTAGTTTTGTTTTATTTCTCTAACAGAAATAAATTGTGGAAACAGCAGTCTGGTGTCATCGTGGTCCCTATGCTGCACACACACTTGTTTTGATGTTCCCGATCACGGCCGCTTAAGGGTGCCCCAGAAAGAAGAACCGTTACGCCTGTGACGAGATCCGTTACACTGCTGACGTGATCCGTTACACTGGTGCCGTGATCCGTTACACTGGTGCCAGTGACCCTTGGATCTTCAGATCAGCTCGACGCCGGTCACCGTGGATGCTGCATCACCTAATTAGGTCTACGCTGGGACGTATATGTGGTCAGACATATACAGGACTGTTGAAATACATTTTAACTGTTATATGCCACTCTATTTTGGAGTTAGTCACAACGCAAGAAAATTTCACTGTGTAAAATAGTTCAAAAAAGAGGAAAAAAAAAGACATGGATAATTATAAAACACCTGTTTTGCCAAAAGGGAGAGGTACTTGGCGCAGTGATATTGCTGTTAGTAGAGATGTGGGATATTCAAAATTTATGAACAGTGGTGGGGATACAGGGTTAGGTCAGAGCCCAGGTTGTATTTCTGTTGGTGAGTTCATGAGTGAGGGTCCTCATGTTTCCACACCCTGCAATAATGTCGGTGCCATTGAAAATTTTACAGACATGGTGGGGCAGCTTGGTGCTCAAATTGGTGAGTCTATAGTCACTAAATTAATGTCTGCTGGTGTTGTGAATATGACCAATGACAACCAGACTTCTCCTACTGATCGAACAGCACATTGTGATGTTACCAAATATGATCCTCCACATGTGACTGTTCATGTTAAATCAGACAGAGAACTACGTACATTTAGAGGTGACGGTACTGACAAATATTCAGTTCGGGACTGGATTGACTTGACTAAGACTGAACTCAAGAAGAGAGAGATTCCTGTGTGTGAGCAAGCAGGAGAGATAATGAGTCATTTATTGGGCAAAGCTAAAGATGTTGTGAAAGTTGCCCTGCGTAGTGACCTGGAGCTAGATGCTAAAAAGGAACCTGATATAATTTACGATGTTCTTCTCCGTTACTTCTGTGATGCCTCCTCATGTCTTCCGCTCGCAGATTTTTATGCAACCCTGCCCAGGCACAGAGAAAACTCAGTGGACTACTGGATAAGGCTGAATAAAGCAGCAGACCTGGCTCTCGAGGGCCTGCGTAGACAAGGCAAGCAGACTGAGGACATGAGCAAAGAGGTTGCTATCATGTTTGTTAAAAATTGTCCTGATCCTGATCTGTCTTGCACCTTGAAGTGGAAACCACCTCATGAATGGACCTCACGTGATGTTCAGTTGAGAATAGACGATTATCAGAGAGAGGTTAGAGCTAGTTCCAGAGCGCCTGATGGTCCACAGCTAATGAGTCACACAGCTACTGTAACATCTGACAAACCCAGATTGCCATCTTCAGCCATGACCATGCCAGAACAGTGCCACACCCCAGTCATTCCCTCTCCACTTCCTCAAACCCGACAGTTTTCATGTCAGGGTCCCTCTCCATTCCCCATCTCTGACCCTACCCCAAATACACTCAGCTCAGATTGTGCTGGTGTGCCGGTTGTTGCTCAAAATCTCCAACAGTCAGAGGAGAGGCTCCTTGGTCGCATGGTTAACATGTTTCAGGAAATGATGGAGAAGTTGCAACAGTGTACAATTCCTCACCCGACTGAGAGCAACAGATTTAGACATGCCCCTCGTCAGAGACACCCCAGAGAAGCAACCTGCATGGTTTGTAATGACACACGTCACTCCACCATTTCACATTGCATGTCTGAGAAACTGTGTTTTACCTGTCTTTCCCCTGGTCATACCAGACTGGCCTGTCCCAACAACAACTGTCAGCCTCCTTCTCAGTCTCAGGGAAAAATAACTGACCTGTACTTGGAGAGAGGCAGTGCAGGTCTCAACTCAAGCTCCCACTGCAGTGACACATCTGATGCTGAGTCGACTTTTGCATCGGTGAGAAGCTCATGCGATAATGTAGTTGTTGTGTATCAGAACATCCACATAATTGGCAATAGTTCCAGCCTTTTCTACACACCAGTTGCTTTTGGTGGTACAGTGATAATTGATGGCATGCTGGACAGTGGCTCCATGGCCTGCAGTATCAACGAGGATGCAGAGAAGAAACTGAGAACTGCTGGAGTGATAACAAATGAGAACCAGATTGATGTGGATGTGATGCTGGTTGGGTGTGGTGGACAGCGTGTCAGGCCAGAATCAGAATAAACTTTATTGCCAAGCATGTAAAAAACACACGAGGAACTTGACTTGACATTGGTGCGCATGCGCGCGACAAAACGACACGGCAGCCATAATAGGCGCCTCATCAAACAGAGACAGATAAGAAAGGGAGGGGAAGGGAGGGAACGACACAAGGGGGGAGGAGAAAAAAAACTTCGTTATCATAATACAGCTTATTTTTAAGCAGATTATGATTACAATGAAAAAAAATCTCTCAATAGCACAGAGCAACAACTCAGAATTTCACAAGACACAAGAGAGCAGTGTACAGTATATCTTTAATCAGTTCATGAATCAATGTGTGTGCGGTGTTGAGCAGTGTTGATGATAATAAGAGAGACCCAAGGACCCTTGGCAGAAGATGTTTTGTCTGTCTGGCGCCCAGTCTTATCTGGCGCTGCAGCTGGCTGTCCAAGGCCTTGTGCTCATGATTTTGAAAAAACACAGTCTGCAGACAGCCAGGAGGAATTTCCATGGGGAATAATAATGCCAAATAGGACTGATCACAGAGGAGACTTGTATTTCTTCTGTAGATTCAGTACATTAATCCTTCATTGCGCAGCTTTGAATTCGTCGTGGAAAGACCTGAGCGAACCCATGATGTAATCCACCTTACGAGACAGTTCTCCAGTAGTCGCTATCAGGGTCTTCTCCAGTTTCTCAATTTGTTGGATGCACCTCGCCTGGCCAGCATTTTGATAGGTTGAATCCATCTTCAGCAATTTACGGTAAACCAAGACAATTCCCGTCCCAATCAGAATTATCCCAATCACCAAGATTACGAAGATAAACAAATCTTCAATATCTTCGATAGAGAGATTAGAGAGACACAGCATTTTCCAATTACCTGTGTCACATAGATAGCCCACTGGAGCCGTTCCAGCGGGGCAGACAGCTTCCCCCGGAGCACTTTTCCTTGTTGAAAAAATAGTGTCAATTGTGTTCAAAGCCCAGCTTATTAACTCCATAATTTCTTTTCGGCGGTCGCAGTTAGACGCAGACAGACAACAGCAAGCTGGGATCCAGTAGTAGGAGGGGAGGAAAAAGTCAGCAGGAGAGAAGAAAAAAGCGTCTGCTCTCTTGGGAGGGCGGAAGGCAATCTTGGAAGCCAAAGAGTGCTTTTGACATTGTGATGGAAGTGTATGGTTGTAAAATGCTAGTTCCCACTCTGGTTGTCTGTGGTCAGCATGATGAGTTGATTATTGGTACCAATGTCATAAAGCACATCCTACACCATTCAAAACAGTGCAAATCCTATTGGAAAACAGTGTCTGGCCCCTGCCCAACTGCAGAACCAGAAGCTGAGCAGTTCTTGTCTATGCTCACTGGTTTGAACCCCTGGAAAGGAGATGACATTCCTGACAAAGTTGGTACTGTCAGATGTAACTCAGCCACCTACCTTGAACCTGGGCGTGAGTACCTTGTTTGGGGTAAATTGCCTAAAGACACTGTGGTATCTCCAGGCAGTACAGTCATGACAGAGCCCACATCTTCTCGTTCAGCTCCTAGGGGTGTCCTAGTAGCTAAAATTGTAACTCCTATGTGGGGTGACAGGTGGGTCCCGCTCAAACTCATCAACACGTCCAACAAGCCTGTGTTGTTACGGCGCAATGCGAAGCTAGCTGACGTCTACACATGTGTAGCCCTTGAAGACATGGACGCAGTTGAGCAGTCTAGTGTACCAGTGACCTGCTACACACAGTCTACAACGGCATGTGATGCTGGTATGGAGTCTGTAAAAGAAAAACTCAAGTCAGTGGGGCTTTGTGACATAGACATTAATTCATGCCAAGTGTCAGAGGACTGCAAAAAGAGAATGGCTGACTTGGTACTTCAGTACGAGGATGTCTTTTCACGCCACCACCTAGACTGTGGAGAAGCTAAGGGCTTTGTACACCGCATACATTTATCTGATGATAAACCATTCAGACTCCCATACAGGCGTGTACCCCCTAGTCAGTATCAGAAATTAAGACAGGTGCTAAATGAAATGGAGGAAAAAGACATCAGGAAATCGACTAGCGAGTATGCATCTCCCTTGGTTCTTGTGTGGAAAAAGAATGGCGACCTCCGCATCTGCACGGATTTTCGCTGGCTGAATAAGAGGACTCTGAAAGACGCTCACCCTCTCCCTCACCAGGCAGATTGTCTGGCAGCACTGGGAGGTAATTGCCTCTTCAGCACAGTGGATTTAACGTCCGGCTTCTACAACATGCCGCTTCATGAGGATGACAGGAAGTATTCTGCTTTTACCACTCCGATGGGCTTGTATGAGTACAATCGCCTGCCCCAGGGATTATGCAATAGTCCTGCTAGTTTTATGCGCATGATGACTGCCATTTTTGGTGACCAGAATTATTTGACTTTGTTGTGCTATTTGGATGATCTGCAGATTTTTGCATCTGATGAGGAGAGTGCATTGCAGCGCCTTGAGATGGTGTTCAGCAGGCTGCGTAGGCACAACTTGAAGTTGGCACCCAAAAAGTGTTTTTTCCTCAGGAGGTCTGTGAGGTTTCTTGGTCACGTAATTGATGAGAATGGTGTTTCAACCGACCCTAGTAAGGTTGAGAACATTGCAAAAATGACTTGTGCTGACCTTATGGACACTGATGGTGTGACACTGTCCCAAAAGAGACTTAGATCCTTCTTAGGGATGGTTAATTACTATCAGCATTTTGTGCCAGGATATTCTGCCATTGCCAAGCCATTGTTCAGCCTGTTGAAAGGTGGAAAATTTAAAGGCAGATGTAAGAAAACCAGGATGGTTTGCAGAAAGCTTTGTGCTTCTGATTGGACCCAAGAGCACATACATGCCTTTGAAAGTCTCAAATCTGCACTTGTTAACACTGTGGTCTTGGCTCATCCTAACTTTGACCGTCCTTTCATGCTTTCAACTGATGCATCTCTGGATGGGATAGGTGCCGTTCTGTCCCAAGTCCAGGAAGGTGAAAGTCATGCCAGACCTATTGCTTTTGCCAGCAAGTCACTGACACAGTCTCAGAAAAACTATCCAGCGCACCGACTGGAATTTCTGGCTTTGAAATGGTCCATCACTGACAAGTTTAGTCATTGGCTAAAGGGTCACAAATTCACTGTTTGGACTGACAACAATCCTTTGACTCACATATTGACGAAGCCCAAGTTAGACTGTTGTGAGCAACGCTGGGTAGCCAAGTTGGCTGCGTATGACTTTGACATAAAGTATGTTCCAGGGCGGCAGAACATTGTGGCTGATACATTAAGCCGTGTGCCTTTTGTCAAGGAAATTATTGGTCACAGACTGTTCAATGAGCCATATGTAAAACTCCTCAGTGAAGTCAAAAATGTGTCTACTGCCTCTGTTCAGGATGCTTTTCGTTCATCCAGTGGTCACGTGGATGCGATGTGTGACAATGCTCATACCTCCCAGGCACACACTCAGATTGTGAATTCAGAAGAAGTGTCTGCTGTGATTCAGTCACACATTGAGTGGGATGCTGGTCCGAGGGCCCGGGCAATTGAAGCCTTGCAGTTTTTGCCCCAGTTAGTTCCACCAGGTCAAGACCCGTTGCCTGCCTATTCTGAAAAGGCTTTGCGTGACAAACAGTTGGAGGATGGAATTCTTTCTCGCGTCCTGTTTTATGTTGAGAGACATCGGAGACCCTCAAGGAGAGAAAGGGTGAAAGAATCATTTTCAGTGATTAAATATCTGAAACACTGGGATAAGCTATCTGTGAGCAATGGTGTTCTGTACAGAGTTTCAAGAGACCAGAGAACCAAGTCCAAACGGCTTCAGTATGTTGTCCCAGACTCACTTAAGGATGAGGTGTTGAAAGGCGTGCATGATGATGCTGGTCATCAAGCCCAGTCGCGAACCCTCAGTTTATCCAGACAGAGATTTTTCTGGCTGACCCTTGAGAGAGATGTTAGAGACCATGTCAGACACTGCCAGCGTTGTGTCCTCAGCAAGTCAGCTGAACCTGAGGGACGAGCTCCCTTAGAGAGCATCTTGTCATCTAGACCACTGGAGCTGGTCTGCATTGACTTTTGGTCAGCTGAAGACTCTAGAAACAAGTCTATTGATGTCCTAGTGATAACAGATCACTTTACCAGGATGGCTCAGGCCTTTCCTTGTAAGGATCAAACAGCTAAGCAAGTGGCAAATGTTCTGTGGAACAAGTACTTTTGTGTCTTTGGATTCCCAGAAAGAAATCCACAGTGACCAAGGGCCTAATTTTGAAAGTCAATTAATCAGTGAACTCCTCAAAGTGTCCGGTGTCAGGAAATCTCACACCACCCCCTACCACCCAATGGGAAATGGGAGTGTCGAACGGTTTAACAGGACACTGGGTGGGATGATTCGTGCACTGTCCCCTGGCCACGACGGTTGCAGACTTTGACATTTATGTACAACTGTACAGCCCATGAGACGACTGGCTTTCCTCCTTTTTACCTCATGTATGGCCGTGTGCCCCGTTTGTCAGTAGATGTCATGTTTCGTTCTGTTCTTCGCGATAATGATGTAACCAGTTATGACAAGTATGTGGCAACTCTCATCTGTGAGCTAAAAGAAGCAATGATGGTTGCTCAGGACCGTGCTGCTAGGGAGCAACACAGACATGCTAATCTTTACAACAGGAAAGTGAAAGGATCCAGGATTGAGATTGGTGAAAGGGTGCTTTTGGCCAACAGAAAGGAGAGAGACAAAAAGAAAACTGCTGATAAGTGGGAATCAACTGTTTACACTGTAATGGATGTGAACCCACAGACACATACATACAGAATTTGTGACACTCTTACTGGACGGACAAAAGTGGTCCACAGGAATCTGTTGATGCTGGTAAATTTTCTTCCTGTGGCGGATGTGTGCGATGTGTCCAACCATGGTTCATCCACCTTAGCTACAGACGTTGGTGATGAGGGAGACACATCTGTGGACCTCTTCGAGGGAGAGAGTGAGGCTGGTACAGGTGAGCCGTCTTCATGTGGAGAAACACGTGAACCATTAGTTGATCCAGAACCTGTTGACTCTGAAAAGAGAACTGTTTAGTGGATCACGCAGCTCACTGAACCATCTGTGTCACAGGTAGACGTTTCTGATGTGACAAGTGTGTCCTCTGACCCCCAGAACTCGTCAGTTGCACCTGTTGCTCAAGGTGTAGATCATCCCATGTCCTCTGACTCTAGACCTGTGACTACAGCTGCTACTGATATTCATGGTGGACGAACACTTGACAGTCAAATAGTTTCGGTTCCTGACTCCGAGAGACAGACAGACACTCCCCTTGTTCGCTGTACTGTTGACCAGACGTCACGTGCACATTGTCACCGTCCGAATGCACAACCTCAAATCAGGTCAAGATTTGGTCGCCTGATTAAACCTGTGAACAGACTAGTGCAGACAATGTCCAGGCAAGATGTGATTCGTGACAAGTTTAATGTTAAGGCTGTTTGTAGGTCTATGTTTCAGATCCTGAATGACTAAATGTTACATGTGTAGACTATATTTTTGTGGACTTGACTTTCTATTATAATGTTCGGTTATTTTATTTTATTTTATTATTCAAGAGCATTTGCTACACTTATAGTTGGGGTTTTTGGTGGGGTGTACAAGGCACTCCATTACCAGTGGTTGGGTTGAGAGATAAGCGCTGCTCTCATGCCACTTCGTCCTTGTGTGGGACTCTCTGTCAAATGGTGTTCTTTATCTAACCCCGGGTGTTTTGTGTATTATAGTGAATTCTGTGTAGCTATGGCTCAAGTTCTGTAAAATTCAGTGGGGTGGGTGTAACGGAGTCAAAAATGTATTTTAAGTATTTCTTTTTCTCAGTTATGTTTTTCTTTATATTGTGAATTTTATTTTACTTGAGTGTTTTATTTTGGCAGTACACTTCTCACATCCGCTCTTCCTGTGCCTTGGAGGCTCCGGTAGTTTAGTCTTTCCCCACAGTATCGCGTTGCTTTGCTGTGGGTAAGTTGTGTCCAAACGCTGCTGGCACTAAATAATTGTATCGTTCGTTAGTCTTATCATTTAAACTGTAACCTTGGTTTGTAATTGTTAGTTATTAATTTGACATGTCACTGTAGTGTATTTTTTTTGTTGTTTGTGTTGTAAATGAGAGTTTTGTGGGTGTTTCGGCGCACATTGGGAGTCCGGTGGGTGCCATTTTAGAGTTTCGCGCCAATATAGGCTCTGTAGTGACTCCAGCAGCTTGTGTCATTGTGTAATCCATGTTTTTGTGAATGTAGGAGCCTGTGTGGGATCGAGGTACAGACGGAGCGTGATGCGTTTTGTTTTATTTCATCTACAGGTATGTTTGTTTTTGAAAAATCTTTTTATTTGTAATGTGATTTATTTTTATTTTTTTGTTTGTATTGTAAACTTATTTTAGAGCTCCTTTCCACACAGTATCGCGTTGCTTTGCTGTGGGAGCCTGTGTGGGATCGAGGTACAGACGGAACGTGATGTAGTTTTGTTTTATTTCTCTAACAGAAATAAATTGTGGAAACAGCAGTCTGGTGTCATCGTGGTCCCTATGCTGCACACACACTTGTTTTGATGTTCCCGATCACGGCCGCTTAAGGGTGCCCCAGAAAGAAGAACCGTTACGCTTGTGACGAGATCCGTTACACTGGTGACGTGATCCGTTACAGCTACATCCAGAAGAAAACTGCCATTATGCGAAATGCGATTTTCCTGAATAACTACTGAACCACTAATCCTATCCATGTGAATCCAATTGCTACTCAATATGTTTTCTTGGTCAAGGAATCTGAAAACGTACACGCAATAAATGTAGGATTAATATTTATGATGTAAAACACTATATGGGGGGAACTGTGGCGCTTGGCGGAGGTCTGCGCACTCCAAGTGCTTTTCTAGTTTGTTTGTTAGCAAGATAATTCAAAAAGTTATGGATGGATTTTCATGAAATTTTCACAGATTGTCAGAAATGGGGTATCCTACAGATGATTACATTGTAGTGGTGATCCGGATCACCATCTGGATCCAGGAATTTTTTAAAGGATTCTTAAACATTGCGAAATATGGCCATTTTCAATATTTGTGCATGTAAGTCTGCCAAAAATCGTGAAAACACTTGCAAAACAAAAAAAAAATACAGGACAACATGCCCACAGGTTCTGTAATATATCGAAGACTGATCCGGATAATGCAATAATTCCGGATACTATGATCCACAAAAAAAAAAAAAAAAATAGGGGACCTTTGGAATTTTCCTCAAAGGAAGAGAACAAATGAAGCTAAAATCACTCAACAAACACCATTATGTAGCCAAGACACTGTGGAATCTGTAGCGTGTCAACGGATTTGTTGTATCTTTAAAAGCTATGGAGCTACATCCAGAAGAAAACTGCCATTATGTGAAATGCGATTTTCCTGAATAACTACTGAACCACTAATCCTATCCATGTGAATCCAATTGCTACTCATATGTTTTCATGGTCAAGGAATCTGAAAACGTACACACAATAAATGTAGGATTAATATTTATGATGTAAAACACTGTATGGGGGGAACTATGGCGCTTGGCGGAGGTCTGCGCTCTCCGAGTGCTTTTCTAGTTTGTTTGTTTGTTAGCAAGATAACTCAAAAAGTTATGGATGGATTTTCATGAAATTTTCACAGATTGTCAGAAATGGGGTATCCTACAGATGATTACATTGTAGTGGTGATCCGGATCACCGTCTGGATCCAGGAATTTTTTAAAGGATTCTTTAACATTGCGAGATAGGGCCATTTTCAATATTTGTGTGTGTAACTCTGACAAAAATCGTCAGAACACTTGCAAAACAAAAGAAATAAAGGACAACATGCCCACAGGTTCTATAATATATCGAAGACTGATCCGGATAATGCAATAATTCCCGATACTATGATCCACAATATCAAAAAAAAATAGGGGACCTTTGGAATTTTGCTCATAGGAAGAGAACAAATGAAGCTAAAATCACTCAACAAACACCATTATGTAGCCAAGACACTGTGGAATCTGTAGTGTGTCAACGGATTTGTTGTATCTTTAAAGCTATGGAGCTACATCCAGAAGAAAACCGCCATTATGCGAAATGCGATTTTCCTGAATAACTACTGAACTACTAATCCTATCCATGTGAATCCACATATGTGGGTTACATATTTCTTCACAAGTGTATTGCTTTATGTTTATTGTGTGTTACACGTCTCATGGAACAAAGGGGACTGAGCCTCTGAGAGACAACAGGAAGAGTGTGAGATTCGGCCTTTGTTGCATGGAGACGACCGGAGGGGGGTTCCGGGCCATGGAGACTAAAGGACAATGGTGTGAGATCAAAGGGGTTACTTTGTGGTTGGGATTAAGTACCATGTGACTGTATGTTTGATTTAACACCATGTGACTGGTGTTTCGTGCTCGGGGTATAAAACCCCAGGTGTGGGATGAAAACTTACTCTTTCTTGCTTGAGATGGTTGGAGTATGTGATCTGTTAATAAAGCAGAATCTGAGGAATAAACTCAGCTTCATCCTTGACCACATTCTCCACAGCTTCAACATTGCGAGATAGGGCCATTTTCAATATTTGTGCATGTAAGTCTGACAAAAATCGTCAGAACACTTGCAAAACAAAAAAAATACAGGACAACATGCCCACAGGTTCTATAATATATCGAAGACTGATCCAGATAATGCAATAATTCTGGATACTATGATCCACAATATCAAAAAAAAAAATAGGGGACCTTTGGAATTTTCCTCAAAGAAAGAGAACAAATGAAGCTAAAATCACTCAACAAACACCATTATGTAGCCAAGACACTGTGGAATCTGTAGTGTGTCAACGGATTTGTTGTATCTTTAAAAGCTGTGGAGAAAACCGCCATTATGCGAAATGCGATTTTCCTGAATAACTTTTGAACCACTAATCCTATCCATGTGAATCCAATTGCTACTCATATGTTTTCATGGTCAAGGAATCTGAAAACGTTTACACAATAAATGTAGGATTAATATTTATGATGTAAAACACTGTATGGGGGGAACTGTGGCGCTTGGCGGAGGTCTGCGCTCTCCGAGTGCTTTTCTAGTTTCTTTCCTCATTCCTTCTATCACTGCTATAATCCCACCAAATTTAGACAAAAACTCTGTTCTCATGGAGGTGATGGCAGCGAGCACTACGCTTGTCCCCTCCCCAGCAGTTCCCGCTCCACCGCTGGCTCCATCCTCAGCCATTGCTTCTGGAGTTTTCCCTGCCTCGCCTTGAGCGTGGAAGTCCGTTAGCTTGGATTGTTTTGTCGAGTTTCCTTTTCTTCCACCTGATTTTCCAACCTTGGTCTTTACCATATCCATGCCAAAACGCTGGGATGGGTTTTTGTTCCAATTGAGAGAGTTTTAGTTAAATTTTTAGTTTGACAAGCAGAGCAGTGTGAAACACGTCTTCCTACGTGGCCGCCATAACTGGAAGTTCAAGGTTCTAATGTTGATCTTATGACTATCTGAAAATTTCATCCTCCCCAGGCATCAGGAAGTATAGTAGTTGAATCCTCTCAATAACAAGCCCAGATAGGGAGCACCTCTTCCCATTTTCGGCTTCAAACTCAAAATCGGAACCGCTTAAGCCTGTTTTCCACTAGCCCAGCACACCTCGGTACGGCTCGATTCACTTCAGTACGGCTCGGAATGCTTCTGTCTCCATTAGCACGGTGTTGTGCTTGTGCTGTGATGGTTTGTGTTAGGAGGTTTTAGAAGCAAGGCAGCGCCAGACTCTCAGCGAGGCGGGGCCACACTCCCGTGACGTTACCCACCCGACTGAGTCCTTATTTACACGAGACAAAAAATGGAGGATCCAAGGATTATTGCCTTGCTCGCTCTGTGGTTTTATCTCATAATTAAGTCCAGAGAGTTTAAACAGAGAAGACACTAGGGTACAGGCAGCGAGATGAAATATGAATGAATATGTAGAAGAGCTTGGAAGAACGAGGCGGTGTGATATATAAACCAAAGTTTATTATCAGCTCCTCTAACAAGTCTCATCTAAGTGCAGAAGCAGAAGCAAGAAAAGAGATCGAATACCTCCGGCTCTGTGAACTTATACTTGCACATAACAAAAGACATGCATATCAAAGGCTGACATCCCTTATTATCTTAATCCCCCCATTGTCTCCGTACTCCTCCTCATGGCCCTGGGGTGTGAGGGCAGCTCCTCCGGTCTCCACTGCAGTGTCTGGGAACGTCTTTGTTCTTCACTGGCGGTTGAGAGTCTTTGTCCTTTCTGAGGTGTGAAGTCGCCTTTTTTTTTTTTTTTTTTTTTTGTTACTTATTTGTACCCGTAGGTAGATTTGGTTTGCAGTCTGGTGACAAGCCACCGGCTGCTGGTCGCTGCGTGCGCGAGCGCCCTAAACCTACATGTTTTTGGTGTGCGGGAGGAAACCGGAGAAATCCCGGAGTAAACCCACGCAACACGGGGAGAACATGCAAACTCCACATAGCTCACTGTTGGTCGGGGGCTGGGATCGAACCCACGACCTCATGATCCCCTGCGATCCCCCGGCCGAGGGTAAAACTGTGCTGCCACAGTGCTAAACCACTGCGCCACCATGCAGCCTTACATATGTAATCACCAAACATTCCCACATGCTTCAACATATGTAGGTTATGGAATATATGATTAATATAGCCCACAGAATATTTCAATTTAATACTATCCCACTTGTACTTACAAAAACGTGTGAATATTCATAAAAAGCACACACATGAAAGGTAGCACCACAAGCAGTGGGTCACAGCGGTTTTGGGCAACAGCAACACAATTGTGTATCCTTTGCCAATCTGTCTGCTGTTATTTAATGTTTAACAGTTAAGGGAGGGATGATTATATGCTCCATAACTGGAGAAACTCTCTGATAAAAAAGCTGCAACAACACAAGTCACTTTTGGTTTGAATTAACTGCCAAATGACCTAGAAATAATGAGCTGAAACTTGTTTTTATTCGTATTAAATAATGAGACAGTGGCACACTGGCCAACACCAAATTGTATTATTTTTTACATCCTAGGGCATTTTGGATGTACTGAATAAAAAAAATTCATGTTTTTCACCTTCAGGTCAACGTTTGGAACAACAGTATTATTATTTTCCGTTTAGATGATGCTACACTCCTTCTAAAGTATTGTAATTCTCTGAATTTGGAATGCCGATAGAACATTCAATTTACATATACTTGTACCTACTTTGACTTGCAAGCTTCATCAGTCTCTCCTGCTGCATTTTAAAGTCCAACTGTGCAACTTCTTATAAGTTAACATAAAAAATTTACCCAAAGTTTATAACTGCATCATGTGGTGCTAATTTTTTTATGATATTTCAATAAAAAGAACAGAAAGCTTACAAAAACATTTGTTTTTTGGTCTAGTTAAAAATTACATTACCTTTACAATGGTTGACCCCTGACAGGATGATCAGCATCATTTTCATCAGACTAGGCAATGGAATTTCAATGTAATTGTACTGTTTTATAATTCAGTGTTATAACAGACAAACCACACTTTCCAAAACAATTCCATTTTATTATATACAAAATATTAAAATAAAAAAAAACTTTGCAACACAACATGAAGGTTAATCGACATTTTATACACGCCGACCACTGAGTGCCTCTACACCAGCTTCCCAAACTGGGTCAGGATGGCTCGGTTGAATGAAGCCGTCTCTGCCTGCTCTGGGTCAGGAAGGCTCGGTTGAATGAATCCGGGCGGGCTGGCGCGGCGGACGCGTTTGATGATTCTACAAGGAAAATGCACACAATAAAATACAGCACGAAAGTGCAAGATATACAGAAAAGACAATAGTTTTTAACAAGATTACATAAGCTTATTTCAGCGTATTGTTCACATCCATCCATCCATCTTCTACCGCTTTTCCGGAGGTCCGGGTCGCGGAGGCAGCAGTTCAAGCAGAGAAGCCCAGACTTCCCTCTCCCCAGCCACCTGCTCCAGCTCTTCAGAGGGGATACCAAGGCGTTCCCAGACTAGCTGGGAGACATAGTCTCTCCACCGAGTCCTGGGTCTGCCCCGGGGTCTCCTCCCAGTGGGACGTGCCTGAAACACCTCAAGTGGGAGGCGTCCAGGAGGCATCCTAATCAGATGCCCATACCACCTCAACTGACTCCTTTCAATGTGGAGGAGCAGCGGTTCTACTCTGAGCCTCTCCCGGCTATTGTTCACATGAATAATTAAAATAAAAGCTTTAGTCCGCAGTGTGCTGCAATAAAGCAGCGATCATCATCCACAAATGAACAGCTTTTTTATTGCATAAATAAACTGAGCGTCTTAAGATAAGATAAGATAAGATAAGCCTTTATTAGTCCCACAACGGGGAAATTCCAGGATTGCAACAGCACAGGGATAGCAACACTCAGAGCAACAATCAGAAGGCAAGAAAAAAAAAAAAAAAAAAAAAAAACAAGCAAGCAAGAGCAGCTAATATACATATGTACGTATTACTATAAAATATATATATATACACACACACACAGACACACAGTGCAGAGCATTGTAGCTGGATGGAATAAATATATGAATATATGAACACACAGTGCAGAGCATTGTAGCTAGATGGAATAAATATGTAAATATATAAACACCCACAGTACGGAGCATTGCAGCTAGGTGGAATAAATATGCAAGTATATAAACACACACAGTGCGGAGCAATGTAGCTAGATGGAATAATATGTAGATATATAAATATATAAACACACCCAGTGCTGAGCATTGTAGCTAGATGGAATAAATATGTAAATATATAAACACACACAGTGCAGAGCATTGTTGCTAGATGGAATGAAACAGCATAACCGTCTACTTAGTTATCCTACATGGTATGATTATGTGCCCATACATATTCTCACCCTCCATAGCAACCGGTAAGTTCCTAGTTGTATGCCGGAGGGGACCATTGTGTAAGTCTATTGCATCTTTTGCATTCAAAAAACTATTAGTTTGTTACGTCTTTTTGCTATCTCTGCGAGCAGCCCTGCTTAGGTTGTACAGTCTGACAGCCGTTGGTAGGAAGGACCTACGAAACCTCTCGGTTGTGCACCTGGGATGATGTAGTCTGCTGCTAAATGAGCTCCTCAGTGCATTCAGTATGTCCTGCATAGGGTGGAACTCGGACTCCAGCAGAGATGACAGTTTAGCCACCGTCCTTCTCTCTCCTATCTCCTCCATCGGATCAAGGCGCTGCCCCAGGACAGAGCTAGCTTTCTTAATCAGTTTGTTCAGTCTCTTCCTATCGGCTGCAGTAATGCCACTGCCCCAGCAGACCACTCCAAAAGTGATGGCTGATGCCACCACCGTGTCATAGAATGACTTCAGCAGCGCCCCTTGTACACCAAAAGACCTGAGTCTCCTCAGCAGGAACAGCCTGCGCTGTCCCTTCTTGTAGAGTACATCAGTATTGTGTGACCAGTCTAGTTTATTGTTCAGATGAATACCCAGGTACTTATAGGATGTCACCATCTCGATGTCTGTTCCCTGTATATTTACTGGTACTGTGAGGGGCTGCCCATGCCTGCGGCAGTCCATCACCAGCTCCTTAGTTTTCCTCGCGTTGATCTGGAGGCAGTTCCGATGGCACCAGTCCACGAAGTCCTGGATAAGCCCTCTGTACTCAGCTTCATCTCCATTGGAGATGAGGCCAACGATCGCAGAGTCATCAGAGAACTTCTGTAGATGGCAGTGTGTTGTGTTGTGTGAGAAGTCCGCAGTATAAAGAGTGAACAGGAAGGGAGCCAGCACCGTTCCCTGGGGGGCCCCCGTGCTACTGATGATCGTGTCGGACACACAGTCCCGGGTTCTCACAAACTGAGGCCGGTTCGTGAGGTAGTCCAGGATCCATGACGACAGGTGCTGGTCCACCCCTGCGCGCAGCAGCTTGTCCTTCAGGATCATCGGTTGGATGGTGTTGAAAGCACTGGAGAAGTCAAAGAACATGATCCTCACCATATTCCCGGGCTTCTCCAGGTGGGACAGAGAACGGTGAAGGAGGAAGATCACCGCATCCTCCACCCCAATGCCATGCTGGTAGGCGAACTGGAGTGGATCCATCGCTGGTTCCACCAGGGGGCGGAGGTGAGCAAGGAGCAGTCTCTCCAGGGTCTTCATCAAGTGGGACGTCAAGGCCACCGGTCTGTAGCTGTTCAGGTCTTTGGGGTGGGAAGTTTTTGGTACAGGTACCACACAAGATGTTTTCCACAGCTGTGGTACCCTCCCCAGTTTCAGGCTCATGTTGAAGATATACGTCACAATCCCACACAGCTGGTCTGCACAGGACTTGAGGAGCTTTGCGCTGATGCCGTCCGGTCCCGGCGCCTTCCTCGCCTTGATCTTCCTCAGCTCCGTCCTCACCTGGGTCCTGGTCAGGGTCAGGATGGGGGGCTGTGTGTTGGGAGTGGGGGGGTGTTGGTGGAGTGGGGAGTGGGCAGCAGGACTTGATTTCTTTAGAGGCAGCAGTGGTTGTTGTGCAGTCAGGGGGGAGGGCGGTTGGTCAAATCTATTGAAAAACAGATTCAGGTTGTTCGCCCACTCCCTGCCCCCTGTGGCCTGGGGGGAGGTATTCTGGAGCCCCGAGATGGTTTTGAGGTTTCTCCAGACCCCGCTGATGTCGCTCTGTTGCAGCTTGTCCTCCATCTTCTTCCTGAAGCTGTCCTTGCCTTCTCTGATCTTTCTCCTCAGCTCCCTCTGTACGGACTTCAGCATCCCCCTGTTCCCTGACCTGAAGATCCTCTTCTTCTCTCTCAGAAGTGTTTTTATCTCAGGGTTGATCCAGGGTTTGTTGTTTGAGTGACGCCGTATGGTCTTGGTGGGAACGGATTTGTCCACACAGAAGCTGAGGTAGCCCGTGAAGGTGTGAATGAGGCCATCGATGTCCTCACCATGTGGATCGCAGAGCTGCTTCCAGGCGGTGGCTTCATAACAGCCCTTTAGAGTGTCCATTGTCTCCTCAGACCATAACTCCACAGTGTGCATGGCCGGAGGTTGTCTGTGCACTAGGGGTTTGTACACCGGCCGGAGATGAACCAAGTTGTGATCCGATCTCCCGAGTGGGGGGAGTTGTGATGAGGTGTACGCCTCCTTAGTGTTTGCGTAGAATAAATCCAGTGTTTTATTGTCTCTAGTGTGGCATGTGACATACTGGGTGAACGTGGGTAGAATGGGAGACAGTGAAACATGGTTGAAATCGCCTGAGATGAGGAGAAGAGCATCTGGGTGTTCTGTCTGCAGCCTGCTGGTTACTGAATGGATGACGTCACGTGCTGTCCCAGCGTTCGCCGTCGGATTTGCATAAACAACAATGCAGATCACGTGTGAGTGTTCTCTCGGGAGATATGTAGGCCTCATGCTAACAGCTAGCAACTCAATGTCTTTGCTGCAGTGTCGTTGTTTAACAGTGATATGTCCCGGTCTGCACCAGTTGTTGTTAACATACATTATCACTCCACCGCCCCTAGCCTTGCCACTGTCTGGTGTTCGGTCAGCTCGTATCATGTGAAAACCCTCCAGCTCAATGTTAGCATCTGCTGCTAGTTCAGTTAGCCACGTCTCAGTAAACAAAAGGAGAGAGCACTCCCGGTATGTGCTATCATAACGGGAGATAGCCGCTAGCTCATCTAACTTTCCCAGTATCGACCGTACATTTCCCATGACAACAGATGGAAGGGAGGGTCTGTACCTTATATTTTTTGTCCTCCGCCTTACTCCAGCCCGGCAGCCGCGGCGTTTTCGCCTCAGTTCTCTCGGTATGTCGAGTTTTTCCAATGGGACCGGGTGGCGGTTGAATGCTAGCAGCTGTTCTCTGCTGTATCGTATCCTGCTATAAACAGTGGCTCCGTCCACCGGCTCAGGAGACATTTAGGACGATCTGTGTGTCCGTGATATAAGTGGGGTGAAAAAAAAAGACGGATCAAAAGAGAGAGGAAGGGGAAAAGACTCGGAATCGAGCCGCTGTTGCAAAAGGCAGCCGACTGGTGTGGCGCCGAGAGAAAAAAAAAAAAAAAAATTACCGAATATATTTGCGAAAAAACACACAATAAAAAAAAATTAAAACTCACCGTTAAAGGACTCCGATGTCGAGACCTCCCGGTATATTTTTTCATTCCGGGTGGCTCCGTCTAACTCGCGCTGGATACGTTCGGCTGACAATGCAGTGAGCAGACACTGCACCTCCTTATTGGTCCATGGAACACCCTTATTACGCGAAGCCATTTTTGATAGAGAATAAATGAAAATAGCACAGCAATACACTGAAAATAAACCGCCAACAGTGGTTGCGTGCTGAGTAATGGCGGTCGTGAAGATTCTTTTTTTTTTTTTCAAAAACTTTATTGAGAAGGTCGTGAAGATTCGGCAGAAGAGGAGGAGGAGAAGGGCAGTTACAACCTGACCAATCAGCGCCGGTTACGACCTGACCAATCAGCGGCGACCAGTCTGTTAACGTCACAACACGGCACAGCTCAGCACTGCTGTACCCTGCCCTTGAGCGGGGCTGAGAATGGCGGCTGTTAAACCGTGTTGGGGCTTGTGGAAAAGCGTACAAAGCGTGCTGAGCCGTCCCGTGTCGCGCTAAAGTGTGCTAGTGGAAAAGGGCCTTTAAAGTTGTGGGCTGAAACTTTTCATTTAGGGTTTCAATGTTGATCCCAGGAATCCCTGAAAATTTCAGCCTCCCCAGGCATCGGGAAGTATAGTATTTGAACTCTCTCAAGAACAAGCCCAGTTAGGGACCGCCTCTCTCCCTTTAGGTGTCTTAACTCAAAAGCGGAACCGCTTGGAGTTGCGGGCTGAAACTTTGCATTTAGGCTTCTAATACTGATCTTAGGAATACCTGCAAATTTCAGCCTCCCCACACATCAGGAAGTATAGGAAATCTTAGTTATTGTTTGTTGGGATTGATCATGGTTTCCCCATTTTAAATTTGAACTAGAAAAGCACTCTGAGAGCGTAGACTTCCACCCAGCGCCACAGTTACCCCCATACAGTGTTTGTGTGTACGTTTTCAGATTCCTTGACCATGAAAACATATGACTAGAAATTGGATTCACAATGATAGGATTAGTGGTTCAGTAGTTATTCACGAAAATCGCATTTTACGTAATGGCGGTTTTCTTCTGGACGGTGATCCGGATCACCACCAAAATCTAATCATCTGTAGGATAAGCAATTTCTGACAATCTGTGAAAATTTCATGAAAATCCGTCCATAACTTTTTGAGTTATCTTGCTAACAAACAAACAGACAAACAGACAGACAAACCAACACCGATGAAAACGTAACCTCCTTGGCGGATTTAACAATGAGACCCTAAGCAAAAGGGAGCCATTTCGGTCCTGACATTACCTGGGACCCGGTCCCGGAGGAAACCTTAGTGATTCTTTGACATGACTTTTTATGGTTTCCCGGTGAGAAACTGTTGACCGGAACATGGCTCGTACACGGGCCTACACCAAAAAAAAAAAAAATGTTTTGGACAGCGGGGATCTCGCCACTTGATAATGTTCCCAACATCCATACCTAATCAGGACCCCAACTCCGATACCGGACAGATGAGTCCCACATGGACCTTGAAAAAGGGAATCCCTACAATCAGGACCCAAATTCCGATACTGGACAGATAAGTCCCACAAGGACATTGACAAAGAAAATCCCTACTTAATCAGGAACTCAATTCCAATACTGGACAGATAAGTCCCACATGAACCTTGAAAAAGAAAAAAATCTATACTTAATTAAGACCCCAACTCTGATACTGAGCAGATAAGTCCCACATGAACCTTGAAAAAGAACCCATACCTTATCAGGACCCCAACTCCAATACTGGACAAATGAGTCCCACGTGGACCTTAAAAAATCAATAACACATCCGAAGACCTGAGCTTGTTTCTTGTCGGCTTGCTCTATTTTTCGAAAAAGTGGACAGGGGACAAAAAAAAAAACCTGTTCAAAATAGATAATTAGAACTCAAAAAAAAACCTGTATGGGTCCATCACTAGAGCCTTGCTTCGTTCACAGGTTCCATTTTAACATTGACACCTTGGGAAACGGGATCTTGAAAAAAATCTGTACCCTGATCCAGTGGGGAGCTCCAGGAAATGATGTATCAGGAAGTAAGGGATAAAACAGGAAAATGTGCTTCTGCCACTGCTCCATCTTCAACCTTCCGCTCTCTCCTTACCTTTTGAGTTGCAATACAAGTGAGTAAATGTTTTTAAATATATGTGTTTAGTATATTTTGTTAAAGATTACAACATATTGGCAGTGTTTGAAGCAACGTAGTTGCAACGCAGGACCATAGTGTCAGAGGAAAGACGTCTTGTCTACGTTTGGGCAACATAAGATAAGATATACTGCACAATTTAACTGGTTTTTACTGAAGATAACACTTACTTCAACTCCAGATGGCTACTATATTGATTTACCTCTTTGTAGGATTTAATGCAGGGAAACTTGACATGCTGAATATCCCGATACATGACTGGAGTCACATTGTGAACTAATAATGCAGAACGCTCCCCAAAGAACTGTACCCACTTGTCAAATCAAATCAAATCAACCTTTATTGTCATTTTTTTTTTTTTTTTTTTTTTTTTTTGTTACTTATTTGTACCCGTAGGTAGACTTGGTTTGCAGTCTGGTGACAAGCCACCGGCTGCTGGTCGCCGCGTGCGCGAGCGCCCTAAACCTACATGTTTTTGGTGTGCGGGAGGAAACTGGAGAAATCCCGGAGTAAACCCGCGCAACACAGGGAGAACATGCAAACTCCACACAACTCACTGTTGGTCGGGGGCTGGGATCGAACCCACGATCTCATGATCCCCGCGATCCCCCGGCCGAGAGTAAAACTGATCTTATGAATTCCTGAAAATTTCAGCCTCCCCAGACATCAGGAAGTATAGCAGTTGACCTCTCTCAAGAACAAGCCAAGATAGGTATCGCCTCTTCCCCCCTTTAGGCTTTAAAACTCAAAATCGGAAGCGCTTTGAGTTGTGGGCTTAAACTTTGCATATAGGGTTCTAGTGTTGATCTTATGAATTCATGAAAATTTCAGCCTCCCCAGATATCGGGAAGTATAGTAGTTGAACTCTCTTAAGAACAAGCCCAGATTGTGATCGCCTCTCCCCGCCATAGGCTTCAAACTCAAAATCGGAACCTCTTTGAGTTGCGGGCTGAAACTTTGTATTTAGGTTTGTAATCTTGATAATTTTCTATTTATGGTTCTTAAGTTGATCTGATGAATTCCTTAAAATTTCAGCCTCCCCAGACATCGGGAAGTATAGTAGTTAAACTCTCTAAAGAACAAGCCCAGATAGGGAGCGCCTCTTCCCACCCTTTAGGCTTCAAACTCAAAATCGGAACCGCTTTTAGTTGTGGGCTTAAACTTTGCATTTAGGGTTCTAATATTCATCTTATGAATCCATGAAAATTTCAGCCTCCCCAGACATTGGGAAGTATAGTCCTTGAACTGTCTGAAGAACAAGCCCAGAATTTTTTTTTTTTTTTTTTTTGTTACTTATTTGTACCCGTAGGTAGACTTGGTTTGCAGTCTGGTGACAAGCCACCGGCTGCTGGTCGCTGCGTGCGCAAGCGCCCTAAACCTACATGTTTTTGGTGTGCGGGAGGAAACCGGAGAAATCCCGGAGTAAACCCGCGCAACACGGGGAGAACATGCAAACTCCACACAGCTCACTGTTGGTCGGGGGCTGGGATCGAACCCACGATCTCATGATCCCCGCGATCCCCCGGCCAAGGGTAAAACTGTGCTGCCACAGTGGTAAACCACTGCGCCACCGTGCAGCCCATGTGAATGTGATCGCCTCTCATCCTGATAGTCTTCAAAATCGCATCCTCTTGGAGTTGCGGGCTTAAACTTTGTATTTAGGTTTGTAATGTTGATCTCATTAATTCCTGAACATTTCAGCCTCCCCACACATCGGGAAGTGTAGTAGTTGAACACTCTCAAGAACAAGCCAAGATAGGGATCGCCTCATCCCCCTTTTGGGCTTCAAACTCAAAATCGAAACCGCTTTGATTTGCCAGCTTAAACTTTGCATTTAGGGTTTTAGTGTTGATCTTATTAATTCCTTAAAATTTCAGCCTCCCCAGACATCAGGAAGTATAGTAGTTGAACCCTCTTAAGAACAAGCCCTGATAGGGAGCACCTTTCCCCCTATAGGCTTCAAACTCAAACTCAAAACCACTTGCATTTCCGGGCTAAAATTTTCTATTTATGGTTCTTAAGTTGATCTGATGAATTCCTTAAAATTTCAGCCTCCCCACACATCGGGAAGTGTAGTAGGTGAACTCTTTCAAGAACAAACCAAGATCAGGATCGCCTCTTCCCCCCTTTAGGCTTCAAACTCAAAATCGGAACCGCTTGGATTTGCCAGCTTAACCACTTGCACTCCGTTGTTCCGCGGGCGGGCAAGTCTCTGCATCCGAGGGCGCACGGGTGCGCTCTCGTGCGCCCTCGGATGCATGACGCATGATAAGGATATTGATGGTGGTGATGTAGGTGGTGTGGCCTCCAAGCGCCACTGAAAAAAAAAGCTGCAGACAGCCGCGAACAGATTAGTTCATCTGATTGACCTCTCGTTCGACTAATAAGAGCCTTGAATTGGGTTACTGAAACCTTGAAGAACCAATGAATACCTAGGAAGGAGGACCCGCCTACTGTGAATGCAGGAGCCAATTGAAACACAGAAGTTCAGGCTGGGTGAAGAGAGATTTACTGTTGCAGCTGATGGAAAAAAAAGGACGCTGGACGAACTTGCTACAGACCCAGCAGCATGGAGAACACCCACAAGTGGGACCTGCACTCATTCCAGCAGAATAGACGTTTAGGATTCTCTTCCGTCATCATAAACCGACGGAGGCCGACGACAAAAGTCGTAAATCATTCACCAAAACCGCAATAATGGAATTATGTTTTGACCGGGATCCACGAGCGGACCAGCGTCGCGTTCATCTGACAATGGGGAAGAGAAGTTCGCCAGGACTCTGCTGCTGTGAAGAGGTAAGGTGTTATAAGCTAAATTATTATTTATCCCTGAAACCTGTAATCCAAAAATGACTTTTGACCGATTGGTAAATTACAACTGTACGGCGCACAAAGTACGAAGTGCGTGCGCCGCGATAAACGGTTCATTTGTTGTGTTCGGACCGTAAACGCGCCCCCCCCCCCCCGCTGCAGAAGAGGAGCGGTGGGGGGGGGGCGTTCACGATCCGAACGCCCCCCGGTCCGCGGGGGGAAGCATATGAGTCTATTCCGTCATGTAGCGATGGCCGTCTTCTGTAGCGAGGGGGGGGCCAACCCCCCCCCCCCCACACACACACACAGTAGCGAGGGGGGGGGGAAGCCACTGTGACAGCGTTGCTGTGGAAACATGCAACAAGTGTAATCCGTCATGTAGCGAGGGCCGAACTCCGTCCTTTGTTGCTGGGGGGGGCCAACCCCCCCCCCCCCCACACACACACACACACACAGACACAGCCCTGAATGTGACCTTTCATTAGAGCCTAAAATGAAGCTTCTACATTGAATTATTCAAAAGTTACAGACTTTTTTCCAAACTGTGCCATTTGGCACAATTTGGCACAGTTCCAAAACGCCTGGGAACTACCTGAGAACAAAGCTGTGTAAAATAGTCATTTTTTGTGGTATTGTTACCAAATTTGGATCTCAGCTTGATAACACTTGGTTCTACATTTCTGTTGCATTTTCCAGCCGGATCAGACAGCTGTGTGTTATTTGCAAGCATTTGTATCCAAAAAAACACCGTGGCCAAATTTATTTTCTTCAAGTTCAGTATGTTTAGATGACTGTAACTCAGTGGCCGGAGCACGTAGAGAGATTGTTTTTTTTGCCAAAAAATTCAAAGTGTTTTCTTTTGAATGAGACCAACCCCATGAAGATGCTGCAAAGGGTGCACGGTGGCGCAGTGGTTTAGCACTGTGGCAGCACAGTTTTACCCTTGGGCGGGGGACCGCGGGGATCATGAGATCATGGGTTCGATCCCAGCCCCCGACCAACAGTGAGCTGTGTGGAGTTTGCATGTTCTCCCCGTGTTGCGCGGGTTTACTCCGGGATTTCTCCGGTTTCCTCCCGCACACCAAAAACATGTAGGTTTAGGGCGCTCGCGCACGCAGCGACCAGCAGCCGATGGCTTGTCACCAGACTGCAAACCAAATCTACCTACGGGTACAAATAAGTAACAAAAAAAAAAAAAAAAAGGGTTGAATAACAGGTTTCGATTTACTTTGGGCACGTTATTTTTTGGCATTTTTAGGAAAATTGCCCGGAGTGCAAGGGGTTAAACTTTGCATTTAGGGTTCTAATATTGATCTTATTAATTCCTGAAAATTTCAGCCTTCCGAGACATCAGGAAGTATAGTAGTTTAACTCTCACAAGAACAAGCCCAGATAAGGAGCGCCTTTCCCCCTTTTGGCTTCAAACTGAAAATCACAACCTCTTGGAGTTTTGGGCTGAAACTTTTTATTGAGGTTTATAATTTTGATATTATGAATTCATGAAAATTTCAGCCTCCCCAGATATCGGGAAGTATAGTAGTTGAACTCTCTGAACAACAAGCCCAGATAGGGAGCACCTCTCCTTCCCCTTTAGGCTTCAAACTCAAAATCGGAACTGCTTTGAGTTTCGGGCTGAAACTTTGCATTTATGGTTGTAATGTTGGTCTTGTGATTACCTTAAAATTTCCGCCTCCCCAGACATCGGGAAGTATAGCAGTTGAACTCTCATAATAACAAGCCCAGATAGGGAGCACCTTTCCCCCTATAGGCTTCAAACTCAAAATCAAAACCGCTAGCATTTGCCAGCTGAAGTTTTCCATTTAGGGTTCTAAAGTTGATCTGATGAATTCCTTAAAATTTCAGCCTCCCCAGACATTGGGAAGTATAGTAGATAAACTCTCTAAAGAACAAGCCCAGATAGGGAGTGCCTCTCCCCACCCTTTAGGTTTCAAACTCCAAATCCGAACTGCTTTTAGTTGTGGGCTTAAACTTTACATTTAGGGTTCTAATATTCATCTCATGAATACGTGAAAATTTCAGCCTCCCCAAATATCGGGAAGTATAGTAGTAGAACTCTCAGAATAACAAGCCCAGATAGGGATCGTTTCTCTCCCCCTTTAGGCTTCAAACTCTAAATCAGAACCGCTTTTAGATGCGGGCTCACACTTTGCATTTAGGGTTGTAATATTAATCTTATGAATACCTTTAAAATTTCAGCCTCCCTAGATATCGGGAAGTATAGTAGTTGAACTCTCTTAAGAACAAGCCCAGATTTTGCCTCTCCTCCCGATAGTCTTCAAACTCAAAATCGCAACCTTTTGGAATTGCGTGCTTATACTTTGTATTTAGGTTTGTAATGTTTATCTTATGAATTCCTGATAATTTCAGCCTCCCCACACATCGGGAAGTGTAGTAGTTGAACTCTCTCAAGAACAAACCAAGATCAGGATCGCCTCTTTCCCCCTTTAGGCTTCAAACTCAAAATCGGAACCGCTTGGATTTGCCGGCGTTGTAGAAGAGCTGGAAATGATGAGGCGGTTTTGTATCAAAAACAGAGTCTTTAATGAACAACTCTTCTATCTTGTCTCATCTGGTGCAGAGTTTGGCAGAAGGCAAAAGAGAGAAATTTCTGCCCAGCTCGCTGGTTAAATACAGGCACACATAAAAGACATGCAAAACACAAGCTGACATCCCCCGTATCTTAATCCCCCATTGTCCTGTTAACTGCTCCCTTCGTCTTGGGAGGTGATGGGAAAACCTCTCCTCGCCTTAGGGGGTGAAGGTGTCAAGTTTGTCGCTGCCGCGTCCTGTGACGTCGTTGGTCTTCACACGGCGGTGAGATTCCTTTGTCCTTTCGGAGGTGTGAAGTTCCTTTGCATATGTTGCCCCAAACATTTCCACATGCTCTAACGTATGCAGGTATGGAATATATGAGTAATATATACCACAGGCGTAAACTTTGCATTTAGTGTTCTAATGTTGATCTTTTAATTCCTGAATATTTCAGCCTCCCCAGACATCAGGAAGTATAGTAGTTGAACCCTCTTAAGAACAAGCCCAGATTGTTATCGCCTCTCCCCCCCCATAGGCTTCAAACTCAAAATAGGAACCTCTTGGAGTTGCGGGCCAAAACTTTGTATTTAGGTTTGTAATGTTGATCTTATGAATTCCTGAAAATTTCAGCCTCCCCACACATCGGGAAGTGTAGTAGTTGAACTCTCTCAAGAACAAACCAAGATCAGGATCGCCTCTTTCCCCCTTTAGGCTTCAAACTCAAAATCGGAACCGCTTGGATTTGCCAGCTTAAACTTTGCATTTATGGTTCTAATGTTGATCTTATTAATTCCTGAAAATTTCAGCCTCCCCAGACATCAGGAAGTATAGTAGTTGAACTCTCTTAAGAACAAGCCCAGATTGTGATCGTCTCTCCCCGCCATAGGCTTCAAACTCAAAATCAGAACCTCTTTGAGTTGCGGGCTGAAACTTTGTATTTAGGTTTGTAATCTTGATCTTATGAATTCTTTAAAATCCCCCCCCCCCCCAGACATCGGGAAGTATAGTAGTTGAATTCTCATAATTCTCACCAGGAAACGGGCGGGAAACATCTGTACTGACCCATCACACCCCGGCCACAAACTGTTTGAACTTCTATCTTCTGGTCATCGTTACAGATCACTGAAGGTCAAAACCACCTGTCACAGGAACAGTTTCTTTCCTCAAGCCATCACTCTGATGAACTCCTAACATTCACCTAGTCCTACCTGTTGCTGTACTCATGACTTTTCATCCATTATTACATTGCACATAACTCTCACACTACTTTTTACTTCATTCACATTATATCACTGAATCTGAGTTCACATTGAAATACTATGTGACTGTATATTTTTTCATATATTTCTGCAAAGTGTGGTTAGTCTGAGTAAATAACTGCATATATTCCTGTATATATTTGCATCCTTTTATAGAAATGTGGACAGACTGTAATTTACTGTACATACTCTGTTGTCATTGAATCCTTATTTAAATCCTCCACCTGAACAACGAGAGCAAGTTTTTAGCCAAAGTCAAATTCCTTGTATGTGTTGTGCATACTTGGCCAATAAAGCTGATTCTGATTCTGATTCTGATTCTGATAATAACAAGCCCTGATAGGGAGTACCTTTCCCCCTATAGGCTTCAAACTCATACTCAAATCCACTTGCATTTGCAGGCTAAAGTTTTCTATTTATGGTTCTTAAGTTGATCTGATGAATTCCTTAAAATTTCAGCCTCCCCAGACATCGGGAAGTATAGTAGTTAAACTCTCTAAAGAACAAGCCCAGATAGGGAGCGCCTCTTCCCACCCTTTAGGCTTCAAACTCAAAATCGGAACAGCTTTTAGTTGTGGGCTTAAACTTTGCATTTAGGGTTCTAATATTCATCTTATGAATCCGTGAAAATTTCAGCCTCCCCAGACATTGGGAAGTATAGTCCTTGAACTGTCTGAAGAACAAGCCCAGATTGTGATCGCCTCTCATCCCGATAGTCTTCAAACTCAAAATCGCATCCTCTTGGAGTTGCGGGCTTAAACTTTATATTTAGGTTTGTAATGTTGATCTTATTAATTCCTGAACATTTCAGCCATCCCACACATCGGGAAGTGTAGTAGTTGAACTCTCTAAAGAACAAGCCAAGATAGGGATCGCCTCTTCCCCCTTTTGGGCTTCAAACTCAAAATCGAAACCGCTTTGATTTGCCAGCTTAAACTTTGCATTTAGGGTCCTAATGTTGATCTTATTAATTCCTTAAAATTCCTGCCCCCCCAGACATCGGGAAGTATAGTAGTTGAACTCTCATAACAACCAGCCCAGATAGGGAGCACCTTTCCCCCATAGGCTTCAAACTCAAACTCAAAACCACTTGCATTTGCGGGCTGATATTTTCTATTTATGGTTCTTAAGTTGATCAGATGAATTCCTTAAAATTTCAGCCTCCCCAGACATCGGGAAGTATAGTAGTTAAACCCTCTGAAGAACAAGACCAGATTGTGATTGCCTCTCCCCCCATAGGCTTCAAACTCAAAATCGGAACCTCTTGGAGTTGTGGGTCGAAACTTTGTATTTAGGTTTGTAATGTTGATCTTATGAATTCCTTAAAATTTCAGCCTCCCCACACATCGGGAAGGGTAGTAGTTAAACTCTCTAAAGAACAAGCCCAGATAGGGAGCGCCCCCACCACCCCCCTTTAGGCTTCAAACTGAAAATCGGAACCGCTTTTAGTTGTGGGCTTAAACTTTGCATTTAGGGTTCTAATATTCATCTCATGAATACGTGAAAATTTCAGCCTCCCCAGACATCGGGAAGTATAGTCGTTGAACTCTTTGAAGAACAAGCCCAGATTGTGATCGCCTCTCATCCCGATAGTCTTCAAACTCAAAATCGCATCCTCTTGGAGTTGCGGGCTTAAACTTTGTATTTAGGTTTGTAATGTTTTTTTTTTCTTTTTCCACAGTATTTTTATTGAACCTTTTTTTAACAAACATGACACCAACAATCAAACCCTAACACTAAAGTAAATTAAAAATAAATGTTCTAAAAACACCAACAACCATTAACAAAACAAGTCAAACAGTGCTTCTGTGTTTAGTGTAGGTAATCCATTGCATAAGTATACATATTATACATTCACCAATTTGGAATTTACAAGGTCCACACATATCATTCACCTTCTTCTGCAGAAGTTATGTTTAGTTTCTTTACATTATCAATGAAAGGTCTCCATATATTCTCAAACACATTTTCCTTTGATTTCAATATGTATGTTATTCTTTTTAGTGGAAGGTTTGTTAACATCTGTCTTAACCACTGAGTCACATCTGGTCTATGAGTCTTTTTCCACAGTAGTGCAATACATTTTTTGGCGTTAATCAAACTGAGGTCTATGAATGTTCTTTCACTCTTATTAAAGTTATGCTTTTCTGGATACAGACCCAGCAAAAACAATTTAGGATTCAATATGAGTTGTTTTGAAATTATTTTTTCAATTGTTACCCTCACCTCTTCCCAAAACATTCTAATTTTTCTACATTCCCATAAATAATGAAATTGGGTTCCTTTACTTTCCATACATTTTGTGCATATATCTAGTATGTTTTTGTTATATCTGTTTAACTCCGGTGTAACATACATCCGCATTAACCATTTAAAATGTGTCAATTTAAGACGTACATTTATTGATTTGGTTTGAGCTTCTGGGCAAACCAATTCCCATTGTTCCTCTGAAATTTCTATTTGCAGGTCTTCTTTCCAATAATTCATTCTTTTCTGTGAGTTTTCACTTGAGGATAATATCAGTGAGTTATAGAACTCTGAAATAATACCCTTTCTCTTACTATTTTTCGTCAAAATTTTTTCCAAGTATGAATAGGTAGGTCGGGTGAGAGCATTATTTCTTAATAAATGCGCAACATTTTTCATCATGAAATTGCAGGTTTTTCTTTATCAATGTGCAACTTTTTACACTTAAATTTACAGTTTTTTCTTAATAAATTTGCAACTTTTGTCATACACATTCACCGTTTTTCCCACAAAAGGTTGCAGGATTTTCTTAATAAATGTGCAACATTTTAACCCATACATTTGCAGGTTTTTCTTTATTAATGTGCAATTTTTTGCATTTAATTTTACAGTTTTTTCTTAATACATTTACAAGTTTTTTCATATAAATTCAAAATTTTTTCCACAAAAGTTTTAAGGATTTTCTTAATAAATGTGCAACGTTTTTCCCCATGAAATTGCCGGTTTTTCTTTATCAATGTGCTATTTATGCATTTAAATTTACAGTATATTCTTAATAAATTTGCAACTTTTTTCTTATAAATTCACCGTTTTTTCCACAAAAGTTTGCAGGATTTTGTTAATAAATGTGCATTGTTTTTCCCCATGAAATTGCAGGTTTTTCTTTATCAATGTGCAACTCTTTACACGTAAATTTACATTTTTTTTCTTACCGCAATAGCAATTTTTTTTATATAAATTTGCAGATTTTTCCACAAATGTTTGCACGTTTTTTTTTAAAATGAGAAACATTTATCGACATAAAGTTGCAGGTTTGTCTTTATCAATGTGCAACATTTTACACTTGAATTTACAGTTTTTTCTTAATGCATTTGCAACTTTTTTCATACACATTTGTCGTTTTTTCCTCAAAAGTTTGCAGGATTTTCTTAATAAATGTGCAACGTTTTTCACCATGAATTTGCAGGTTTTCTTTATCAATGTGCAACTATTTTCACTTAAATTTATAGTTTTTTCTTAATATATTTGTAACTTTTTTCATATACATTCGCATTTTTTTCCACAAACGTTTGCAGGATTTTCTTAATAAATGTGCAGCTTTTTTCCCCATGAAATTGCTGGTTTTTCTTTATCAATGTGCAACTTTTTACACTTAAAGTTACAGTTTTTTCTTAATGCATTTGCAACTTGTTTCATACACATTCGACGTTTTTTCCACAAAAGATTGCAGGATTTTCGTAATAAATGTGAAACATTTTAACCCATACATTTGCAGGTTTTTCTTTATCAATGTGCACCTTTTTTCATTTAATGTTACAGTTACATTTACAAATTTTTTCATATTAATTCGAAATTTTTTCCACAAAAATTTTCAGGATTTTCTTAATAAATGTGTCACGTTTTTCCCCATGAAATTGCAGGTTTTTCTTTATCAATTTGCAACTCTTTACAAATAAATTTACAATTTTTTTCTAATGCTTTAGCAAATTTTTAATATAAATTTGCAGCTATTTCCACAAATTTTTGCAAATTTTTTTTTTTTTTAAAATGTGCAACATTTATCGACTTGAAGTTGCAGGTTTTTCTTTATCAATTTGCAACCTTTTACACTTAAATTTACAGTTTTTTCTTAATAAATTTGCAACTTTTGTCATGCACATTCACCGTTTTTTCCACAAAAGGTTGCAAGATTTTCTTAATAAATGTGCAATGTTTTAACCCATACATTTGCAGATTTTACTTTATCAATGTGCAACTTTTTGCATTTAATTTTAGTTTTTTCTTAATACATTTACAAGTTTTTTCATATAAATTCGAAATTTTTTCCACAAAAGTTTTAAGGATTTTCTTAATAAATGTGCAACGTTTTTCATCGTGAAATTGCAGGTTTTTCTTTATCAATGTGCAACTTTTTCACTTAAATTTACAGTTTTTTCTTAATGCATTTGCAACTTTTTTCATACACATTCGAAGTTTTTTCCACAAAAGGTTGCAGGATTTTCTTAATAAATGTGAAACATTTTAACCCATACATTTGCAGGTTTTTCTTAATCAATGTGCAACTTTTTTCATTTAATGTTACAGTTACATTTACAAGTTTTTTCATATAAATTTGAAATTTTTTCGACAAAAATTTTCAGGATTTTTTTAATAAATGTGCAACGTTTTTCACCATGAAATTGCAGGTTTTTCTTCATCAATGTGCAACTTTTTTCATACACATTCGACGTTTTTTCCACAAAAGGTTGCAGGATTTTCTTAACAAATGTGAAACATTTTAACCCATACATTTGCAGGTTTTTCTATATCAATGTGCAACTTTTTTCATTTAATGTTACAGGTACATTTACAAGTTTTTCATATAAATTTGAAATTTTTTCCACAAAAATTTTCAGGATTTTCTTAATAAATGTGCAACGTTTTTCACCATGAAATTGCAGGTTTTTCTTCATCAATGTGCAACTTTTTACACTTAAATTTACATTTTTTTCTTAATGGATTTTCAACTTTTATCTTGTGAATTTGCCGTTTTTTCCACAAGAGTTTGCAGGATATTGTTAACAAATGTGCATTGTAGGGAGCTTGAAATGAAGAAGCGATGTGATTTCATAAATCAAGTTTTATTATCAGCTTCCAGTCCCTAACATGTCTCATCTCGATGCAGAAGCGGAATCAAGAGGTCGAGCGCAGTCAGACCTTCAAACGTATACCCACACTCAAGAAAAGACATTGCATATCAAAGCTGACATCCTACATTAGCGTAATCCCTCTCCATTGTCCTCTCTCTCCTCCACCTGACCCTGGGTGGTCAGGAAGTTCGATCAGGTCTCCACCGCTGCGACTCCGTCTGCTCCTTGATCTTCGCCGGTGGTCGAGACGTCTTTTTTTGCTCTGAGACGTGAGGTCATTCTACATATGCAATCTCTAAACATACCACTTATGTCTATACATTTTTAGGTATGGATATATGAATCATATAAGCCACATGCATCGTTTTTCCCCATGAAATTGCAGGTTTTTCTTTATCAATGTGCAACTCTTTACAAATAAATTTACAATTTTTTTCTAATGCATTAGCAAATTTTTATATAAATTTGCAGCTATTTCCACAAATTTTTGCATGTTTTTTTTTTTTTAAATGTGCAACATTTATTGACTTGAAGTTGCAGGTTTTTGTTTATCAATTTGCAACCTTTGACACTTAAATTTACAGTTTTTTCGTAATACATTTGCAACTTTTTTCATAGACATTCAACGTTTTTTCCACAACAGGTTGCAGGATTTTCTTAATAAATGTGAAACATTTTACCCTATACATTTGCAGATTTTTCTTTATCAATGTGCAACTTTTTTCATTTAATGTTACAGTTACATTTACAAGTTTTTTCATATAAATTTGAAATTTTTTCCACAAAAATTTTCAGGATTTTCTTAATAAATGTGCAGCGTTTTTCACCATGAAATTGCAGGTTTTTTCTTCATCAATGTGCACCTTTTTACACTTAAATTTACATTTTTTTCTTAATGCATTTGCAACTTTTATCTTGTGAATTTGCCCTTTCTTCCACAAGAGTTTGCAGGATTTTGTTAATAAATGTGCATTGTACGGAGCTTGAAATGAAGAAGCGATGTGATTTTATAAATCAAGTTTTATTATCAGCTTCCAGTCCCTAACATGTCTCATCTCGTTGCAGAAGCGGAATCAAGAGGTCGAACGCAGTCGGACCTTCAAACTTATACCCACACTCAAGAAAAGACATTGCATATCAAAGCTGACATCCTGCATTAGCGTAAGCCCTCTCCATTGTCCTCTCTCTCCTCCACCTGACCCTGGGTGGTCAGGAGGTTCGATCAGATAAGATAAGATAAGATAAGATAAGCCTTTATTAGTCCCACAACGGGGAAATTCCAGGATTGCAACAGCACAGGGATAGCAACACTCAGAGCAACAATCAGAAGGCAAGAAAAAAAACAAGCAAGCAAGAGCAGCTAATAAACATATGTACGTATTACTATAAAATATATATATATACACACACACACAGACACACAGTGCAGAGCATTGTAGCTGGATGGAATAAATATATGAATATATGAACACACAGTGCAGAGCATTGTAGCTAGATGGAATAAATATGTAAATATATAAACACCCACAGTACGGAGCATTGCAGCTAGGTGGAATAAATATGCAAGTATATAAACACACACAGTGCGGAGCAATGTAGCTAGATGGAATAATATGTAGATATATAAATATATAAACACACCCAGTGCTGAGCATTGTAGCTAGATGGAATAAATATGCAAATATATAAACACACACAGTGCAGAGCATTGTTGCTAGATGGAATGAAACAGCATAACCGTCTACTTAGTTATCCTACATGGTATGATTATGTGCCCATACATATTCTCACCCTCCATCAGGTCTCCACCGCTGCGACTCCGTCTGCTCCTTGATCTTCGCCGGTGGTCGAGACGTCTTTTCCTGCTCTGAGACGTGAGGTCATTCTACATATGCAATCTCTAAACATTCCACTTATGTCTATACATATTTAGGTATGGATATATGAATCATATAAGCCACATGCATCGTTTTTCCCCATGAAATTGCAGGTTTTTCTTTATCAATGTGCAACTCTTTACAAATAAATTTACAATTTTTTTCTAATGCATTAGCAACTTTTTATATAAATTTGCAGCTATTTCCACAAATTTTTGCACGTTTTTTTTTTTTAAAAATGTGCAACATTTATCGACTTGAAGTTGCAGGTTTTTCTTTATCAATTTGCAACCTTTTACACTTAAATTTACAGTTTTTTCTTAATAAATTTGCAACTTTTGTCATACACATTCACCGTTTTTTCCACAAAAGGTTGCAAGATTTTCTTAATAAATGTGCAAATGTTTTAACCCATACATTTGCAGATTTTACTTCATCAATGTGCAACTTTTTGCATTTAATTTTAGTTTTTTCTTAATACATTTACAAGTTTTTTCATATAAATTCGAAATTTTTTCCACAAAAGTTTTAAGGATTTTCTTAATAAATGTGCAACGTTTTTCATCATGAAATTGCAGAGTTTTTTTTATCAATGTGCAACTTTTTACACTTAAATTTACAGTTTTTTCTTAATGCATTTGCAACTTTTTTCATACACATTCGACGTTTTTTCCACAAAAGGTTGCAGGATTTTCGTAATAAATGTGAAACATTTTAACCCATACATTTGCAGGTTTTTCTTTATCAATGTGCAACTTTTTTCATTTAATGTTACAGTTACATTTACAAGTTTTTTCATATAAATTTGAAATTTTTTCCACAAAAATTTTCAGGATTTTCTTAATAAATGTGCAACGTTTTTCACCATGAAATTGCAGGTTTTTCTTCATCAATGTGCAACTTTTTTCATACACATTCAACGTTTTTTCCACTAAAGGTTGCAGTATTTTCTTAACAAATGTGAAACATTTTAACCCATACATTTGCAGGTTTTTCTATATCAATGTGCAACTTTTTTCATTTAATGTTACAGGTACATTTACAAGTTTTTTCATATAAATTCGAAATTTTTTCCACAAAAATTTTCAGGATTTTCTTAATAAATGTGCAACGTTTTTCACCATGAAATTGCAGGTTTTTTCTTCATCAATGTGCAACTTTTTACACTTAAATTTACATTTTTTTCTTAATGCATTTGCAACTTTTATCTTGTGAATTTGCCGTTTTTTCCACAAGAGTTTGCATGATATTGTTAATAAATGTGCATTGTAGGGAGCTTGAAATGAAGAAGCGATGTGATTTCATAAATCAAGTTTTATTATCAGCTTCCAGTCCCTAACATGTCTCATCTCGATGCAGAAGCGGAATCAAGAGGTCGAGCGCAGTCAGACCTTCAAACTTATACCCACACTCAAGAAAAGACATTGCATATCAAAGCTGACATCCTGCATTAGCGTAATCCCTCTCCATTGTCCTCTCTCTCCTCCACCTGACCCTGGGTGGTCAGGAGGTTCGATCAGGTCTCCACCGCTGCGACTCCGTCTGCTCCTTGATCTTCGCCGGTGGTCGAGACGTCTTTTCCTGCTCTGAGACGTGAGGTCATTCTACATATGCAATCTCTAAACATTCCACTTATGTCTATACATATTTAGGTATGGATATATGAATCATATAAGCCACATGCATCGTTTTTCCCCATGAAATTGCAGGTTTTTCTTTATCAATGTGCAACTCTTTACAAATAAATTTACAATTTTTTTCTAATGCATTAGCAACTTTTTATATAAATTTGCAGCTATTTCCACAAATTTTTGCACGTTTTTTTTTTTAAAAATGTGCAACATTTATCGACTTGAAGTTGCAGGTTTTTCTTTATCAATTTGCAACCTTTTACACTTAAATTTACAGTTTTTTCTTAATAAATTTGCAACTTTTGTCATACACATTCACCGTTTTTTCCACAAAAGGTTGCAAGATTTTCTTAATAAATGTGCAAATGTTTTAACCCATACATTTGCAGATTTTACTTTATCAATGTGCAACTTTTTGCATTTAATTTTAGTTTTTTCTTAATACATTTACAAGTTTTTTCATATAAATTCGAAATTTTTTCCACAAAAGTTTTAAGGATTTTATTAATAAATGTGCAGTGTTTTTCACCATGAAATTGCAGGTTTTTTCTTCATCAATGTGCAATCTTTTACACTTAAATTTACAGTTTTTTCTTAATAAATTTGCAACTTTTGTCATTCACATTCACCGTTTTTTCCACCAAAGGTTGCAAGATTTTCTTAATAAATTTGCAATGTTTTAACCCATACATTTGCAGATTTTACTTCTTCAATGTGCAACTTTTTGCATTTAATTTTAATTTTTTCTTTATACATTTACAAGTTTTTTCATATAAATTCGAAATTTTTTCCACAAAAGTTTTAATGATTTTATTAATAAATGTGCAACGTTTTTCATCATGAAATTGCAGGTTTTTCTTTTTCAATGTGCAACTTTTTACACTCAAATTTACAGTTTTTTCTTAATGCATTTGCAACTTTTTTCATACACATTCGAAGTTTTTTCCACAAAAGGTTGCAGGATTTTCTTAATAAATGTGAAACATTTTAACCCATACATTTGCAGGTTTTTCTTATCAATGTGCAACTTTTTTCATTTAATGTTACAGTTACATTTACAAGTTTTTTCATATAAATTTGAAATTTTTTCCACAAAAATTTTCAGGATTTTCTTAATAAATGTGCAGCGTTTTTCACCATGAAATTGCAGCTTTTTTCTTCATCAATGTGCACCTTTTTACACTTAAATTTACATTTTTTTCTTAATGCATTTGCAACTTTTATCTTGTGAATTTGCCGTTTTTTCCACAAGAGTTTGCAGGATATTGTTAATAAATGTGCATTGTAGGGAGCTTGAAATGAAGAAGCGATGTGATTTCATAAATCAAGTTTTATTATCAGCTTCCAGTCCCTAACATGTCTCATCTCGATGCAGAAGCGGAATCAAGAGGTCGAGCGCAGTCAGACCTTCAAACTTATACCCACACTCAAGAAAAGACATTGCATATCAAAGCTGACATCCTGCATTAGCGTAATCCCTCTCCATTGTCCTCTCTCTCCTCCACCTGACCCTGGGTGGTCAGGAGGTTCGATCAGGTCTCCACCGCTGCGACTCCGTCTGCTCCTTGATCTTCGCCGGTGGTCGAGACGTCTTTTCCTGCTCTGAGACGTGAGGTCATTCTACATATGCAATCTCTAAACATTCCACTTATGTCTATACATATTTAGGTATGGATATATGAATCATATAAGCCACATGCATCGTTTTTCCCCATGAAATTGCAGGTTTTTCTTTATCAATGTGCAACTCTTTACAAATAAATTTACAATTTTTTTCTAATGCATTAGCAACTTTTTTATATTAATTTGCAGCTATTTCCACAAATTTTTGCATGTTTTTTTTTTTAAAAATGTGCAACAATTATCGACTTGAAGTTGCAGGTTTTTCTTTATCAATTTGCAACCTTTGACACTTAAATTTACAGTTTTTTCGTAATGCATTTGCAACTTTTGTCATACACATTCGACGTTTTTTCCACAAAAGGTTGCAAGATTTTCTTAATAAATGTGCAAATGTTTTAACCCATACATTTGCAGATTTTACTTTATCAATGTGCAACATTTTGCATTTAATTTTAGTTTTTTCTTAATACATTTACAAGTTTTTTCATATAAATTCGAAATTTTTTCACAAAAGTTTTAAGGATTTTCTTAATAAATGTGCAACGTTTTTCATCATGAAATTGCAGGGTTTTTTTTATCAATGTGCAACTTTTTACACTTAAATTTACAGTTTTTTCTTAATGCATTTGCAACTTTTTTCATACACATTCGACGTTTTTTCCACAAAAGGTTGCAGGATTTTCGTAATAAATGTGAAACATTTTAACCCATACATTTGCAGGTTTTTCTTTATCAATGTGCAACTTTTTTCATTTAATGTTACAGTTACATTTACAAGTTTTTTCATATAAATTTGAAATTTTTTCCACAAAAATTTTCAGGATTTTCTTAATAAATGTGCAACGTTTTTCATCATGAAATTGCAGGTTTTTCTTTATCAATGTGCAACTTTTTACACTCAAATTTACAGTTTTTTCTTAATGCATTTGCAACTTTTTTCATACACATTCGAAGTTTTTTCCACAAAAGGTTGCAGGATTTTCTTAAAAAATGTGAAACATTTTAACCCATACATTTGCAGGTTTTTCTTAATCAATGTGCAACTTTTTTCATTTAATGTTACAGTTACATTTACAAGTTTTTTCATATAAATTTGAAATTTTTTCCACCAAAATTTTCAGGATTTTCTTAATAAATGTGCAACGTTTTTCACCATGAAATTGCAGGTTTTTCTTCATCAATGTGCAACTTTTTTCATACACATTCGACGTTTTTTCCACTAAAGGTTGCAGTATTTTCTTAACAAATGTGAAACATTTTAACCCATACATTTGCAGGTTTTTCTATATCAATGTGCAACTTTTTTCATTTAATGTTACAGGTACATTTACAAGTTTTTTCATATAAATTTGAAATTTTTTCCACAAAAATTTTCAGGATTTTCTTAATAAATGTGCAGCGTTTTTCACCATGAAATTGCAGCTTTTTTCTTCATCAATGTGCACCTTTTTACACTTAAATTTACATTTTTTTCTTAATGCATTTGCAACTTTTATCTTGTGAATTTGCCGTTTTTTCCACAAGAGTTTGCAGGATATTGTTAATAAATGTGCATTGTAGGGAGCTTGAAATGAAGAAGCGATGTGATTTCATAAATCAAGTTTTATTATCAGCTTCCAGTCCCTAACATGTCTCATCTCGATGCAGAAGCAGAATCAAGAGGTCGAACGCAGTCGGACCTTCAAACTTATACCCACACTCAAGAAAAGACATTGCATATCAAATCTGACATCCTGCATTACTGTAATCCCTCTCCATTGTCCTCTCTCTCCTCCACCTGACCCTGGGTGGTCAGGAGGTTCGATCAGGTCTCCACCGCTGCGACTCCGTCTGCTCCTTGATCTTCGCCGGTGGTCGAGACGTCTTTTCCTGCTCTGAGACGTGAGGTCATTCTACATATGCAATCTCTAAACATTCCACTTATGTCTATACATATTTAGGTATGGATATATGAATCATATAAGCCACATGCATCGTTTTTCCCCATGAAATTGCAGGTTTTTCTTTATCAATGTGCAACTCTTTACAAATAAATTTACAATTTTTTTCTAATGCATTAGCAACTTTTTTATATTAATTTGCAGCTATTTCCACAAATTTTTGCATGTTTTTTTTTTTAAAAATGTGCAACATTTATCGACTTGAAGTTGCAGGTTTTTCTTTATCAATTTGCAACCTTTGACACTTAAATTTACAGTTTTTTCGTAATGCATTTGCAACTTTTTTCATACACATTCACCGTTTTTTCCACAAAAGGTTGCAGGATTTTCTTAATAAATGTAAAACATTTTAACCTATACATTTGCAGGTTTTCCTATATCAATGTGCAACTTTTTTCATTTAATGTTACAGTTTTTTCTAAATACATTTACATGTTTTTTCATATAAATTCGAAATTTTTTCCACAGAAATTTTCAGGATTTTATTAATAAATGTGCAGTGTTTTTCACCATGAAAGTGCAGGTTTTTTCTTCATCAATGTGCAATCTTTTACTCTTAAATTTACAGTTTTTTCTTAATGTATTTGCAACTTTTGTCATACACATTCACCGTTTTTTCCACAAACGGTTGCAAGATTTTCTTAATAAATGTGCAAATGTTTTAACCCATACATTTGCAGATTTTACTTTATCAATGTACAACATTTTGCATTTAATTTTAGTTTTTTCTTAATACATTTACAAGTTTTTTCATATAAATTCGAAATTTTTTCCACAATAGTTTTAAGGATTTTCTTAATAAATGTGCAACGTTTTTCATCATGAAATTGCAGGTTTTTCTTTATCAATGTGCAACTTTTTACACTTAAATTTACAGTTTTTTCTTAATGCATTTGCAACTTTTTTCATACACATTCGAAGTTTTTTCCACAAAAGGTTGCAGGATTTTCTTAATAAATGTGAAACATTTTAACCCATACATTTGCAGGTTTTTCTTAATCAATGTGCAACTTTTTTCATTTAATGTTACAGTTACATTTACAAGTTTTTTCATATAAATTTTATATTTTTTCCACAAAAATTTTCAGGATTTTCTTAATAAATGTGCAACGTTTTTCACCATGAAATTGCAGGTTTTTCTTCCTCAATGTGCAACTTTTTTCATACACATTCGACGTTTTTTCCACAAAAGGTTGCAGGATTTTCTTAACAAATGTGAAACATTTTAACCCATACATTTGCAGGTTTTTCTATATCAATGTGCAACTTTTTTCATTTAATGTTACAGGTACATTTACAAGTTTTTTCACCGGCTGCACGGTGGTGCAGTGGTTTTAGCACTGTGGCAGCACAGTTTTACCCTCGGCCGGGGGATCGCGGGGATCATGAGATCGTGGGTTCGATCCCAGCCCCCGACCAACAGTGAGCTGTGTGGAGTTTGCATGTTCTCCCCGTGTTGCGCGGGTTTACTCCGGGATTTCTCCGGTTTCCTCCCGCATACCAAAAACATGTAGGTTTAGGGCGCTCGCGCACGCAGCGACCAGCAGCCGGTGGCTTGTCACCAGACTGCAAACCAAGTCTACCTACGGGTACAAATAAGTAACAAAAAAAAAACAAAAAAAAACGTTTTTCACCATGAAATTGCAGGTTTTTCTTCATCAGTGTTCAACTTTTTACACTTAAATTTACATTTTTTTCTTAATGCATTTGCAACTTTTATCTTGTGAATTTGCCGTTTTTTCCACAAGAGTTTGCAGGATATTGTTAATAAATGTGCATTGTAGGGAGCTTGAAATGAAGAAGCGATGTGATTTCATAAATCAAGTTTTATTATCAGCTTCCAGTCCCTAACATGTCTCATCTCGATGCAGAAGCGGAATCAAGAGGTCGAGCGCAGTCAGACCTTCAAACTTATACCCACACTCAAGAAAAGACATTGCATATCAAAGCTGACATCCTGCATTAGCGTAATCCCTCTCCATTGTCCTCTCTCTCCTCCACCTGACCCTGGGTGGTCAGGAGGTTCGATCAGGTCTCCACCGCTGCGACTCCGTCTGCTCCTTGATCTTCGCCGGTGGTCGAGACGTCTTTTCCTGCTCTGAGACGTGAGGTCATTCTACATATGCAATCTCTAAACATTCCACTTATGTCTATACATATTTAGGTATGGATATATGAATCATATAAGCCACATGCATCGTTTTTCCCCATGAAATTGCAGGTTTTTCTTTATCAATGTGCAACTCTTTACAAATAAATTTACAATTTTTTTCTAATGCTTTAGCAACTTTTTAATATAAATTTGCAGCTATTTCCACAAATTTTTGCACGTTTTTTTTTTTTAAAAATGTGCAACATTTATCGACTTGAAGTTGCAGGTTTTTCTTTATCAATTTGCAACCTTTTACACTTAAATTTACAGTTTTTTCTTAATAAATTTGCAACTTTTGTCATACACATTCACCGTTTTTTCCACAAAAGGTTGCAAGATTTTCTTAATAAATGTGCAAATGTTTTAACCCATACATTTGCAGATTTTACTTTATCAATGTGCAACATTTTGCATTTAATTATAGTTTTTTCTTAATACATTTACAAGTTTTTTCATATAAATTCGAAATTTTTTCCACAATAGTTTTAATGATTTTCTTAATAAATGTGCAACGTTTTTCATCATGAAATTGCAGGTTTTTCTTTATCAATGTGCAACTTTTTACACTTAAATTTACAGTTTTTTCTTAATGCATTTGCAACTTTTTTCATACACATTCGAAGTTTTTTCCACAAAAGGTTGCAGGATTTTCTTAATAAATGTGAAACATTTTAACCCATACATTTGCAGGTTTTTCTTAATCAATGTGCAACTTTTTTCATTTAATGTTACAGTTACATTTGCAAGTTTTTTCATATAAATTTGAAATTTTTTCCACAAAAATTTTCAGGATTTTCTTAATAAATGTGCAGCGTTTTTCACCATGAAATTGCAGCTTTTTTCTTCATCAATGTGCACCTTTTTACACTTAAATTTACATTTTTTTCTTAATGCATTTGCAACTTTTATCTTGTGAATTTGCCGTTTTTTCCACAAGAGTTTGCAGGATATTGTTAATAAATGTGCATTGTACGGAGCTTGAAATGAAGAAGCGATGTGATTTCATAAATCAAGTTTTATTATCAGCTTCCAGTCCCTAACATGTCTCATCTCGATGCAGAAGCGGAATCAAGAGGTCGAGCGCAGTCAGACCTTCAAACTTATACCCACACTCAAGAAAAGACATTGCATATCAAAGCTGACATCCTGCATTAGCGTAATCCCTCTCCATTGTCCTCTCTCTCCTCCACCTGACCCTGGGTGGTCAGGAGGTTCGATCAGGTCTCCACCGCTGCGACTCCGTCTGCTCCTTGATCTTCGCCGGTGGTCGAGACGTCTTTTCCTGCTCTGAGACGTGAGGTCATTCTACATATGCAATCTCTAAACATTCCACTTATGTCTATACATATTTAGGTATGGATATATGAATCATATAAGCCACATGCATCGTTTTTCCCCATGAAATTGCAGGTTTTTCTTTATCAATGTGCAACTCTTTACAAATAAATTTACAATTTTTTTCTAATGCATTAGCAACTTTTTTATATAAATTTGCAGCTATTTCCACAAATTTTTGCACGTTTTTTTTTTTAAAAATGTGCAACATTTATCGACTTGAAGTTGCAGGTTTTTCTTTATCAATTTGCAACCTTTTACACTTAAATTTACAGTTTTTTCTTAATAAATTTGCAACTTTTGTCATACACATTCACCGTTTTTTCCACAAAAGGTTGCAAGATTTTCTTAATAAATGTGCAAATGTTTTAACCCATACATTTGCAGATTTTACTTTATCAATGTGCAACATTTTGCATTTAATTATAGTTTTTTCTTAATACATTTACAAGTTTTTTCATATAAATTCGAAATTTTTTCCACAATAGTTTTAATGATTTTCTTAATAAATGTGCAACGTTTTTCATCATGAAATTGCAGAGTTTTTTTTATCAATGTGCAACTTTTTACACTTAAATTTACAGTTTTTTCTTAATGCATTTGCAAATTTTTTCATACACATTCGACGTTTTTTCCACAAAAGGTTGCAGGATTTTCGTAATAAATGTGAAACATTTTAACCCATACATTTGCAGGGTTTTCTTTATCAATGTGCAACTTTTTTCATTTAATGTTACAGTTACATTTACAAGTTTTTTCATATAAATTTGAAATTTTTTCCACAAAAATTTTCAGGATTTTCTTAATAAATGTGCAGTGTTTTTCACCATGAAATTGCAGGTTTTTCTTCATCAATGTGCAACTTTTTACACTTAAATTTACATTTTTTTCTTAATGCATTTGCAACTTTTATCTTGTGAATTTGCCGTTTTTTCCACAAGAGTTTGCAGGATATTGTTAATAAATGTGCATTGTAGGGAGCTTGAAATGAAGAAGCGATGTGATTTCATAAATCAAGTTTTATTATCAGCTTCCAGTCCCTAACATGTCTCATCTCGATGCAGAAGCGGAATCAAGAGGTCGAGCGCAGTCAGACCTTCAAACTTATACCCACACTCAAGAAAAGACATTGCATATCAAAGCTGACATCCTGCATTAGCGTAATCCCTCTCCATTGTCCTCTCTCTCCTCCACCTGACCCTGGGTGGTCAGGAGGTTCGATCAGGTCTCCACCGCTTTGACTCCGTCTGCTCCTTGATCTTCGCCGGTGGTCGAGACGTCTTTTCCTGCTCTGAGACGTGAGGTCATTCTACATATGCAATCTCTAAACATTCCACTTATGTCTATACATATTTAGGTATGGATATATGAATCATATAAGCCACATGCATCGTTTTTCCCCATGAAATTGCAGGTTTTTCTTTATCAATGTGCAACTCTTTACAAATAAATTTACAATTTTTTTCTAATGCTTTAGCAACTTTTTATATAAATTTGCAGCTATTTCCACAAATTTTTGCACGTTTTTTTTTTTTAAAATGTGCAACATTTATCGACTTGAAGTTGCAGGTTTTTCTTTATCAATTTGCAACCTTTTACACTTAAATTTACAGTTTTTTTCTTAATAAATTTGCAACTTTTGTCATACACATTCACCGTTTTTTCCACAAAAGGTTGCAAGATTTTCTTAATAAATGTGCAAATGTTTTAACCCATACATTTGCAGATTTTACTTTATCAATGTGCAACTTTTTGCATTTAATTTTAGTTTTTTCTTAATACATTTACAAGTTTTTTCATATAAATTCGAAATTTTTTCCACAAAAGTTTTAAGGATTTTCTTAATAAATGTGCAACGTTTTTCATCGTGAAATTGCAGGTTTTTCTTTATCAATGTGCAACTTTTTACACTCAAATTTACAGTTTTTTCTTAATACATTTGCAACTTTTTTCATACTTTTTCGAAGTGTTTTCCACACAAGGTTGCAGGATTTTCTTAATAAATGTGAAACATTTTTCACCATGAAATTGCAGCTTTTTTCTTCATCAATGTGCAACTTTTTACACTTAAATTTACAGTTTTTTCTTAATGCATTTGCAACTTTTCTTAATCAATGTGCAACTTTTTTCATTTAATGTTACAGTTACATTTACAAGTTTTTTCATATAAATTTGAAATTTTTTCCACAAAAATTTTCAGGATTTTCTTAATAAATGTGCAAAGTTTTTCACCATGAAATTGCAGGTTTTTCTTCATCAATGTGCAACTTTTTTCATACACATTCGACGTTTTTTCCACAAAATGTTGCAGGATTTTCTTAACAAATGTGAAACATTTTAACCCATACATTTGCAGGTTTTTCTATATCAATGTGCAACTTTTTTCATTTAATGTTACAGGTACATTTACAAGTTTTTTCATATAAATTCGAAATTTTTTCCACAAAAATTTTCAGGATTTTCTTAATAAATGTGCAACGTTTTTCACCATGAAATTGCAGGTTTTTCTTCATCAGTGTTCAACTTTTTACACTTAAATTTACATTTTTTTCTTAATGCATTTGCAACTTTTATCTTGTGAATTTGCCGTTTTTTCCACAAGAGTTTGCAGGATATTGTTAATAAATGTGCATTGTAGGGAGCTTGAAATGAAGAAGCGATGTGATTTCATAAATCAAGTTTTATTATCAGCTTCCAGTCCCTAACATGTCTCATCTCGATGCAGAAGCGGAATCAAGAGGTCGAGCGCAGTCAGACCTTCAAACTTATACCCACACTCAAGAAAAGACATTGCATATCAAAGCTGACATCCTGCATTAGCGTAATCCCTCTCCATTGTCCTCTCTCTCCTCCACCTGACCCTGGGTGGTCAGGAGGTTCGATCAGGTCTCCACCGCTGCGACTCCGTCTGCTCCTTGATCTTCGCCGGTGGTCGAGACGTCTTTTCCTGCTCTGAGACGTGAGGTCATTCTACATATGCAATCTCTAAACATTCCACTTATGTCTATACATATTTAGGTATGGATATATGAATCATATAAGCCACATGCATCATTTTTCCCCATGAAATTGCAGGTTTTTCTTTATCAATGTGCAACTCTTTACAAATAAATTTACAATTTTTTTCTAATGCTTTAGCAACTTTTTAATATAAATTTGCAGCTATTTCCACAAATTTTTGCACGTTTTTTTTTTAAAAAATGTGCAACATTTATCGACTTGAAGTTGCAGGTTTTTCTTTATCAATTTGCAACCTTTTACACTTAAATTTACAGTTTTTTCTTAATAAATTTGCAACTTTTGTCATACACATTCACCGTTCTTTCCACAAAAGGTTGCAAGATTTTCTTAATAAATGTGCAAATGTTTTAACCCATACATTTGCAGATTTTACTTTATCAATGTGCAACATTTTGCATTTAATTTTAGTTTTTTCTTAATACATTTACAAGTTTTTTCATATAAATTCGAAATTTTTTCACAAAAGTTTTAAGGATTTTCTTAATAAATGTGCAACGTTTTTCATCATGAAATTGCAGGGTTTTTTTTTATCAATGTGCAACTTTTTACACTTAAATTTACAGTTTTTTCTTAATGCATTTGCAACTTTTTTCATACACATTCGACGTTTTTTCCACAAAAGGTTGCAGGATTTTCGTAATAAATGTGAAACATTTTAACCCATACATTTGCAGGTTTTTCTTTATCAATGTGCAACTTTTTTCATTTAATGTTACAGTTACATTTACAAGTTTTTTCATATAAATTTGAAATATTTTCCACAAAAATTTTCAGGATTTTCTTAATAAATGTGCAACGTTTTTCATCATGAAATTGCAGAGTTTTTTTTATCAATGTGCAACTTTTTACACTTAAATTTACAGTTTTTTCTTAATGCATTTGCAAATTTTTTCATACACATTCGACGTTTTTTCCACAAAAGGTTGCAGGATTTTCGTAATAAATGTGAAACATTTTAACCCATACATTTGCAGGTTTTTCTTTATCAATGTGCAACTTTTTTCATTTAATGTTACAGTTACATTTACAAGTTTTTTCATATAAATTTGAAATTTTTTCCACAAAAATTTTCAGGATTTTCTTAATAAATGTGCAACGTTTTTCATCATGAAATTGCAGGGTTTTTTTTTATCAATGTGCAACTTTTTACACTTAAATTTACAGTTTTTTCTTAATGCATTTGCAACTTTTTTCATACACATTCGACGTTTTTTCCACAAAAGGTTGCAGGATTTTCGTAATAAATGTGAAACATTTTAACCCATACATTTGCAGGTTTTCCTATATCAATGTGCAACTTTTTTCATTTAATGTTACAGTTTTTTCTAAATACATTTACATGTTTTTTCATATAAATTCGAAATTTTTTCCACAGAAATTTTCAGGATTTTATTAATAAATGTGCAGTGTTTTTCACCATGAAATTGCAGGTTTTTTCTTCATCAATGTGCAATCTTTTACACTTAAATTTACAGTTTTTTCTTAATAAATTTGCAACTTTTGTCATTCACATTCACCGTTTTTTCCACCAAAGGTTGCAAGATTTTCTTAATAAATTTGCAATGTTTTAACCCATACATTTGCAGATTTTACTTCTTCAATGTGCAACTTTTTGCATTTAATTTTAATCTTTTCTTAATGCATTTACAAGTTTTTTCATATAAATTCGAAATTTTTTCCACAAAAGTTTTAATGATTTTATTAATAAATGTGCAACGTTTTTCATCATGAAATTGCAGGTTTTTCTTTATCAATGTGCAACTTTTTACACTCAAATTTACAGTTTTTTCTTAATGCATTTGCAACTTTTTTCATACACATTCGAAGTTTTTTCCACAAAAGGTTGCAGGATTTTCTTAATAAATGTGAAACATTTTAACCCATACATTTGCAGGTTTTTCTTAATCAATGTGCAACTTTTTTCATTTAATGTTACAGTTACATTTACAAGTTTTTTCATATAAATTTGAAATTTTTTCCACAAAAATTTTCAGGATTTTCTTAATAAATGTGCAACGTTTTTCACCATGAAATTGCAGGTTTTTCTTCATCAATGTGCAACTTTTTTCATACACATTCGACGTTTTTTCCACTAAAGGTTGCAGTATTTTCTTAACAAATGTGAAACATTTTAACCCATACATTTGCAGGTTTTTCTATATCAATGTGCAACTTTTTTCATTTAATGTTACAGGTACATTTACAAGTTTTTTCATATAAATTTGAAATTTTTTCCACAAAAATTTTCAGGATTTTCTTAATAAATGTGCAGCGTTTTTCACCATGAAATTGCAGCTTTTTTCTTCATCAATGTGCACCTTTTTACACTTAAATTTACATTTTTTTCTTAATGCATTTGCAACTTTTATCTTGTGAATTTGCCGTTTTTTCCACAAGAGTTTGCAGGATATTGTTAATAAATGTGCATTGTAGGGAGCTTGAAATGAAGAAGCGATGTGATTTCATAAATCAAGTTTTATTATCAGCTTCCAGTCCCTAACATGTCTCATCTCGATGCAGAAGCGGAATCAAGAGGTCGAGCGCAGTCAGACCTTCAAACTTATACCCACACTCAAGAAAAGACATTGCATATCAAAGCTGACATCCTGCATTAGCGTAATCCCTCTCCATTGTCCTCTCTCTCCTCCACCTGACCCTGGGTGGTCAGGAGGTTCGATCAGATCTCCACCGCTGGGACTCCGTCTGCTCCTTGATCTTCGCCGGTGGTCGAGACGTCTTTTCCTGCTCTTAGACGTGAGGTCATTCTACATATGCAATCTCTAAACATTCCACTTATGTCTATACATATTTAGGTATGGATATATGAATCATATAAGCCACATGCATCGTTTTTCCCCATGAAATTGCATGTTTTTCTTTATCAATGTGCAACTCTTTACAAATCAATTTACAATTTTTTTCTAATGCATTAGCAACTTTTTATATAAATTTGCAGCTATTTCCACAAATTTTTGCACGTTTTTTTTTTTTTAAAATGTGCAACATTTATCGACTTGAAGTTGCAGGTTTTTCTTTATCAATTTGCAACCTTTAACACTTAAATTTACAGTTTTTTCTTAATAAATTTGCAACTTTTGTCATTCACATTCACCGTTTTTTCCACCAAAGGTTGCAAGATTTTCTTAATAAATTTGCAATGTTTTAACCCATACATTTGCAGATTTTACTTCATCAATGTGCAACTTTTTGCATTTAATTTTAATTTTTTCTTAATACATTTACAAGTTTTTTCATATAAATTCGAAATTTTTTCTACAAAAGTTTTAATGATTTTATTAATAAATGTGCAACGTTTTTCATCATGAAATTGCAGGTTTTTCTTTATCAATGTGCAACTTTTTACACTCAAATTTACAGTTTTTTCTTAATGCATTTGCAACTTTTTTCATACACATTCGAAGTTTTTTCCACAAAAGGTTGCAGGATTTTCTTAAAAAATGTGAAACATTTTAACCCATACATTTGCAGGTTTTTCTTAATCAATGTGCAACTTTTTTCATTTAATGTTACAGTTACATTTACAAGTTTTTTCATATAAATTTGAAATTTTTTCCACCAAAATTTTCAGGATTTTCTTAATAAATGTGCAACGTTTTTCACCATGAAATTGCAGGTTTTTCTTCATCAATGTGCAACTTTTTTCATACACATTCGACGTTTTTTCCACTAAAGGTTGCAGTATTTTCTTAACAAATGTGAAACATTTTAACCCATACATTTGCAGGTTTTTCTATATCAATGTGCAACTTTTTTCATTTAATGTTACAGGTACATTTACAAGTTTTTTCATATAAATTTGAAATTTTTTCCACAAAAATTTTCAGGATTTTCTTAATAAATGTGCAGCGTTTTTCACCATGAAATTGCAGCTTTTTTCTTCATCAATGTGCACCTTTTTACACTTAAATTTACATTTTTTTCTTAATGCATTTGCAACTTTTATCTTGTGAATTTGCCGTTTTTTCCACAAGAGTTTGCAGGATATTGTTAATAAATGTGCATTGTAGGGAGCTTGAAATGAAGAAGCGATGTGATTTCATAAATCAAGTTTTATTATCAGCTTCCAGTCCCTAACATGTCTCATCTCGATGCAGAATCAGAATCAAGAGGTCGAACGCAGTCGGACCTTCAAACTTATACCCACACTCAAGAAAAGACATTGCATATCAAATCTGACATCCTGCATTACTGTAATCCCTCTCCATTGTCCTCTCTCTCCTCCACCTGACCCTGGGTGGTCAGGAGGTTCGATCAGGTCTCCACCGCTGCGACTCCGTCTGCTCCTTGATCTTCGCCGGTGGTCGAGACGTCTTGTCCTGCTCTGAGACGTGAGGTCATTCTACATATGCAATCTCTAAACATTCCACTTATGTCTATACATATTTAGGTATGGATATATGAATCATATAAGCCACATGCATCGTTTTTCCCCATGAAATTGCAGGTTTTTCTTTATCAATGTGCAACTCTTTACAAATAAATTTACAATTTTTTTCTAATGCATTAGCAACTTTTTATATTAATTTGCAGCTATTTCCACAAATTTTTGCATGTTTTTTTTTTTTAAAAATGTGCAACATTTATCGACTTGAAGTTGCAGGTTTTTCTTTATCAATTTGCAACCTTTGACACTTAAATTTACAGTTTTTTCGTAATGCATTTGCAACTTTTTTCATACACATTCGACGTTTTTTCCACAAAAGGTTGCAGGATTTTCTTAATAAATGTAAAACATTTTAACCTATACATTTGCAGGTTTTCCTATATCAATGTGCAACTTTTTTCATTTAATGTTACAGTTTTTTCTAAATACATTTACATGTTTTTTCATATAAATTCGAAATTTTTTCCACAGAAATTTTCAGGATTTTATTAATAAATGTGCAGTGTTTTTCACCATGAAATTGCAGGTTTTTTCTTCATCAATGTGCAATCTTTTACACTTAAATTTACAGTTTTTTCTTAATAAATTTGCAACTTTTGTCATACACATTCACCGTTTTTTCCACAAACGGTTGCAAGATTTTCTTAATAAATGTGCAAATGTTTTAACCCATACATTTGCAGATTTTACTTTATCAATGTGCAACATTTTGCATTTAATTTTAGTTTTTTCTTAATACATTTACAAGTTTTTTCATATAAATTCGAAATTTTTTCCACAATAGTTTTAAGGATTTTCTTAATAAATGGGCAACGTTTTTCATCATGAAATTGCAGGTTTTTCTTTATCAATGTGCAACTTTTTACACTTAAATTTACAGTTTTTTCTTAATGCATTTGCAACTTTTTTCATACACATTCGACGTTTTTTCCACAAAAGGTTGCAGGATTTTCGTAATAAATGTGAAACATTTTAACCCATACATTTGCAGGTTTTTCTTTATCAATGTGCAACTTTTTTCATTTAATGTTACAGTTACATTTACAAGTTTTTTCATATAAATTTGAAATTTTTTCCACAAAAATTTTCAGGATTTTCTTAATAAATGTGCAACGTTTTTCATCATGAAATTGCAGAGTTTTTTTTTATCAATGTGCAACTTTTTACACTTAAATTTACAGTTTTTTCTTAATGCATTTGCAACTTTTATCTTGTGAATTTGCCGTTTCTTCCACAAGAGTTTGCAGGATTTTGTTAATAAATGTGCATTGTACGGAGCTTGAAATGAAGAAGCGATGTGATTTTATAAATCAAGTTTTATTATCAGCTTCCAGTCCCTAACATGTCTCATCTCGATGCAGAAGCGGAATCAAGAGGTCGAACGCAGTCGGACCTTCAAACTTATACCCACACTCAAGAAAAGACATTGCATATCAAAGCTGACATCCTGCATTACTGTAATCCCTCTCCATTGTCTTCTCTCTCCTCCACCTGACCCTGGGTGGTCAGGAGGTTCGATCAGGTCTCCACCGCTGCGACTCCGTCTGCTCCTTGATCTTCGCCGGTGGTCGAGACGTCTTGTCCTGCTCTGAGACGTGAGGTCATTCTACATATGCAATCTCTAAACATTCCACTTATGTCTATACATATTTAGGTATGGATATATGAATCATATAAGCCACATGCATCGTTTTTCCCCATGAAATTGCAGGTTTTTCTTTATCAATGTGCAACTCTTTACTAATAAATTTACAATTTTTTTCTAATGCATTAGCAACTTTTTTATATTAATTTGCAGCTTTTTCCACAAATTTTTGCATGTTTTTTTTTTAAAAATGTGCAACATTTATCGACTTGAAGTTGCAGGTTTTTCTTTATCAATTTGCAACCTTTGACACTTAAATTTACAGTTTTTTCGTAATGCATTTGCAACTTTTTTCATACACATTCGACGTTTTTTCCACAAAAGGTTGCAGGATTTTCTTAATAAATGTAAAACATTTTAACCTATACATTTGCAGGTTTTCCTATATCAATGTGCAACTTTTTTCATTTAATGTTACAGTTTTTTCTAAATACATTTACATGTTTTTTCATATAAATTCGAAATTTTTTCCACAGAAATTTTCAGGATTTTATTAATAAATGTGCAGTGTTTTTCACCATGAAAGTGCAGGTTTTTTCTTCATCAATGTGCAATCTTTTACTCTTAAATTTACAGTTTTTTCTTAATAAATTTGCAACTTTTGTCATACACATTCACCGTTTTTTCCACAAACGGTTGCAAGATTTTCTTAATAAATGTTCAAATGTTTTTCACCCATACATTTGCAGATTTTACTTTATCAATGTGCAACATTTTGCATTTAATTTTAGTTTTTTCTTAATACATTTACAAGTTTTTTCATATAAATTCGAAATTTTTTCCACAATAGTTTTAAGGATTTTCTTAATAAATGTGCAACGTTTTTCATCATGAAATTGCAGGTTTTTCTTTATCAATGTGCAACTTTTTACACTTAAATTTACAGTCTTTTCTTAATGCATTTGCAACTTTTTTCATACACATTCGAAGTTTTTTCCACAAAAGGTTGCAGGATTTTCTTAATAAATGTGAAACATTTTAACCCATACATTTGCAGGTTTTTCTTAATCAATGTGCAACTTTTTTCATTTAATGTTACAGTTACATTTACAAGTTTTTTCATATAAATTTGAAATTTTTTCCACAAAAATTTTCAGGATTTTCTTAATAAATGTGCAACGTTTTTCACCATGAAATTGCAGGTTTTTCTTCCTCAATGTGCAACTTTTTTCATACACATTCGACGTTTTTTCCACAAAAGGTTGCAGGATTTTCTTAACAAATGTGAAACATTTTAACCCATACATTTGCAGGTTTTTCTATATCAATGTGCAACTTTTTTCATTTAATGTTACAGTTACATTTACAAGTTTTTTCATATAAATTTTATATTTTTTCCACAAAAATTTTCAGGATTTTCTTAATAAATGTGCAACGTTTTTCACCATAAAATTGCAGGTTTTTCTTCATCAATGTGCAACTTTTTTCATACACATTCGACGTTTTTTCCACAAAAGGTTGCAGGATTTTCTTAACAAATGTGAAACATTTTAACCCATACATTTGCAGGTTTTTCTATATCAATGTGCAACTTTTTTCATTTAATGTTACAGGTACATTTACAAGTTTTTTCACCGGCTGCACGGTGGTGCAGTGGTTTTAGCACTGTGGCAGCACAGTTTTACCCTCGGCCGGGGGATCGCGGGGATCATGAGATCGTGGGTTCGATCCCAGCCCCCGACCAACAGTGAGCTGTGTGGAGTTTGCATGTTCTCCCCGTGTTGCGCGGGTTTACTCCGGGATTTCTCCGGTTTCCTCCCGCATACCAAAAACATGAAGGTTTAGGGCGCTCGCGCACGCAGCGACCACCAGCCGGTGGCTTGTCACCAGACTGCAAACCAAGTCTACCTACGGGTACAAATAAGTAACAAAAAAAAAAAAAAAAAAAAACGTTTTTCACCATGAAATTGCAGGTTTTTCTTTATCAATGTGCAACTTTTTACACTTAAATTTACAGTTTTTTCTTAATGCATTTGCAACTTTTTTCATACACATTCGAAGTTTTTTCCACAAAAGGTTGCAGGATTTTCTTAATAAATGTGAAACATTTTAACCCATACATTTGCAGGTTTTTCTTTATCAATGTGCAACTTTTTTCATTTAATGTTACAGTTACATTTACAAGTTTTTTCATATAAATTTGAAATTTTTTCCACAAAAATTTTCAGGATTTTCTTAATAAATGTGCAGCATTTTTCACCATGAAATTGCAGCTTTTTTCTTCATCAGTGTGCACCTTTTTACACTTAAATTTACATTTTTTTCTTAATGCATTTGCAACTTTTATCTTGTGAATTTGCCGTTTTTTCCACAAGAGTTTGCAGGATATTGTTAATAAATGTGCATTGTAGGGAGCTTGAAATGAAGAAGCGATGTGATTTCATAAATCAAGTTTTATTATCAGCTTCCAGTCCCTAACATGTCTCATCTCGATGCAGAAGCGGAATCAAGAGGTCGAGCGCAGTCAGACCTTCAAACTTATACCCACACTCAAGAAAAGACATTGCATATCAAAGCTGACATCCTGCATTAGCGTAATCCCTCTCCATTGTCCTCTCTCTCCTCCACCTGACCCTGGGTGGTCAGGAGGTTCGATCAGGTCTCCACCGCTGCGACTCCGTCTGCTCCTTGATCTTCGCCGGTGGTCGAGACGTCTTTTCCTGCTCTGAGACGTGAGGTCATTCTACATATGCAATCTCTAAACATTCCACTTATGTCTATACATATTTAGGTATGGATATATGAATCATATAAGCCACATGCATCGTTTTTCCCCATGAAATTGCAGGTTTTTCTTTATCAATGTGCAACTCTTTACAAATAAATTTACAATTTTTTTCTAATGCATTAGCAACTTTTTATATTAATTTGCAGCTATTTCCACAAATTTTTGCATGTTTTTTTTTTTAAAAATGTGCAACATTTATCGACTTGAAGTTGCAGGTTTTTCTTTATCAATTTGCAACCTTTGACACTTAAATTTACAGTTTTTTCGTAATGCATTTGCAACTTTTTTCATACACATTCGACGTTTTTTCCACAAAAGGTTGCAGGATTTTCTTAATAAATGTAAAACATTTTAACCTATACATTTGCAGGTTTTCCTATATCAATGTGCAACTTTTTTCATTTAATGTTACAGTTTTTTCTAAATACATTTACATGTTTTTTCATATAAATTCGAAATTTTTTCCACAGAAATTTTCAGGATTTTATTAATAAATGTGCAGTGTTTTTCACCATGAAATTGCAGGTTTTTTCTTCATCAATGTGCAATCTTTTACACTTAAATTTACAGTTTTTTCTTAATAAATTTGCAACTTTTGTCATACACATTCACCGTTTTTTCCACAAACGGTTGCAAGATTTTCTTAATAAATGTGCAAATGTTTTAACCCATACATTTGCAGATTTTACTTTATCAATGTGCAACATTTTGCATTTAATTTTAGTTTTTTCTTAATACATTTACAAGTTTTTTCATATAAATTCGAAATTTTTTCCACAATAGTTTTAAGGATTTTCTTAATAAATGGGCAACGTTTTTCATCATGAAATTGCAGGTTTTTCTTTATCAATGTGCAACTTTTTACACTTAAATTTACAGTTTTTTCTTAATGCATTTGCAACTTTTTTCATACACATTCGACGTTTTTTCCACAAAAGGTTGCAGGATTTTCGTAATAAATGTGAAACATTTTAACCCATACATTTGCAGGTTTTTCTTTATCAATGTGCAACTTTTTTCATTTAATGTTACAGTTACATTTACAAGTTTTTTCATATAAATTTGAAATTTTTTCCACAAAAATTTTCAGGATTTTCTTAATAAATGTGCAACGTTTTTCATCATGAAATTGCAGAGTTTTTTTTTATCAATGTGCAACTTTTTACACTTAAATTTACAGTTTTTTCTTAATGCATTTGCAACTTTTATCTTGTGAATTTGCCGTTTCTTCCACAAGAGTTTGCAGGATTTTGTTAATAAATGTGCATTGTACGGAGCTTGAAATGAAGAAGCGATGTGATTTTATAAATCAAGTTTTATTATCAGCTTCCAGTCCCTAACATGTCTCATCTCGATGCAGAAGCGGAATCAAGAGGTCGAACGCAGTCGGACCTTCAAACTTATACCCACACTCAAGAAAAGACATTGCATATCAAAGCTGACATCCTGCATTACTGTAATCCCTCTCCATTGTCTTCTCTCTCCTCCACCTGACCCTGGGTGGTCAGGAGGTTCGATCAGGTCTCCACCGCTGCGACTCCGTCTGCTCCTTGATCTTCGCCGGTGGTCGAGACGTCTTGTCCTGCTCTGAGACGTGAGGTCATTCTACATATGCAATCTCTAAACATTCCACTTATGTCTATACATATTTAGGTATGGATATATGAATCATATAAGCCACATGCATCGTTTTTCCCCATGAAATTGCAGGTTTTTCTTTATCAATGTGCAACTCTTTACTAATAAATTTACAATTTTTTTCTAATGCATTAGCAACTTTTTTATATTAATTTGCAGCTTTTTCCACAAATTTTTGCATGTTTTTTTTTTAAAAATGTGCAACATTTATCGACTTGAAGTTGCAGGTTTTTCTTTATCAATTTGCAACCTTTGACACTTAAATTTACAGTTTTTTCGTAATGCATTTGCAACTTTTTTCATACACATTCGACGTTTTTTCCACAAAAGGTTGCAGGATTTTCTTAATAAATGTAAAACATTTTAACCTATACATTTGCAGGTTTTCCTATATCAATGTGCAACTTTTTTCATTTAATGTTACAGTTTTTTCTAAATACATTTACATGTTTTTTCATATAAATTCGAAATTTTTTCCACAGAAATTTTCAGGATTTTATTAATAAATGTGCAGTGTTTTTCACCATGAAAGTGCAGGTTTTTTCTTCATCAATGTGCAATCTTTTACTCTTAAATTTACAGTTTTTTCTTAATAAATTTGCAACTTTTGTCATACACATTCACCGTTTTTTCCACAAACGGTTGCAAGATTTTCTTAATAAATGTTCAAATGTTTTTAACCCATACATTTGCAGATTTTACTTTATCAATGTGCAACATTTTGCATTTAATTTTAGTTTTTTCTTAATACATTTACAAGTTTTTTCATATAAATTCGAAATTTTTTCCACAATAGTTTTAAGGATTTTCTTAATAAATGTGCAACGTTTTTCATCATGAAATTGCAGGTTTTTCTTTATCAATGTGCAACTTTTTACACTTAAATTTACAGTCTTTTCTTAATGCATTTGCAACTTTTTTCATACACATTCGAAGTTTTTTCCACAAAAGGTTGCAGGATTTTCTTAATAAATGTGAAACATTTTAACCCATACATTTGCAGGTTTTTCTTAATCAATGTGCAACTTTTTTCATTTAATGTTACAGTTACATTTACAAGTTTTTTCATATAAATTTGAAATTTTTTCCACAAAAATTTTCAGGATTTTCTTAATAAATGTGCAACGTTTTTCACCATGAAATTGCAGGTTTTTCTTCCTCAATGTGCAACTTTTTTCATACACATTCGACGTTTTTTCCACAAAAGGTTGCAGGATTTTCTTAACAAATGTGAAACATTTTAACCCATACATTTGCAGGTTTTTCTATATCAATGTGCAACTTTTTTCATTTAATGTTACAGTTACATTTACAAGTTTTTTCATATAAATTTTATATTTTTTCCACAAAAATTTTCAGGATTTTCTTAATAAATGTGCAACGTTTTTCACCATAAAATTGCAGGTTTTTCTTCATCAATGTGCAACTTTTTTCATACACATTCGACGTTTTTTCCACAAAAGGTTGCAGGATTTTCTTAACAAATGTGAAACATTTTAACCCATACATTTGCAGGTTTTTCTATATCAATGTGCAACTTTTTTCATTTAATGTTACAGGTACATTTACAAGTTTTTTCACCGGCTGCACGGTGGTGCAGTGGTTTTAGCACTGTGGCAGCACAGTTTTACCCTCGGCCGGGGGATCGCGGGGATCATGAGATCGTGGGTTCGATCCCAGCCCCCGACCAACAGTGAGCTGTGTGGAGTTTGCATGTTCTCCCCGTGTTGCGCGGGTTTACTCCGGGATTTCTCCGGTTTCCTCCCGCATACCAAAAACATGAAGGTTTAGGGCGCTCGCGCACGCAGCGACCACCAGCCGGTGGCTTGTCACCAGACTGCAAACCAAGTCTACCTACGGGTACAAATAAGTAACAAAAAAAAAAAAAAAAAAAAAACGTTTTTCACCATGAAATTGCAGGTTTTTCTTTATCAATGTGCAACTTTTTACACTTAAATTTACAGTTTTTTCTTAATGCATTTGCAACTTTTTTCATACACATTCGAAGTTTTTTCCACAAAAGGTTGCAGGATTTTCTTAATAAATGTGAAACATTTTAACCCATACATTTGCAGGTTTTTCTTTATCAATGTGCAACTTTTTTCATTTAATGTTACAGTTACATTTACAAGTTTTTTCATATAAATTTGAAATTTTTTCCACAAAAATTTTCAGGATTTTCTTAATAAATGTGCAGCATTTTTCACCATGAAATTGCAGCTTTTTTCTTCATCAGTGTGCACCTTTTTACACTTAAATTTACATTTTTTTCTTAATGCATTTGCAACTTTTATCTTGTGAATTTGCCGTTTTTTCCACAAGAGTTTGCAGGATATTGTTAATAAATGTGCATTGTAGGGAGCTTGAAATGAAGAAGCGATGTGATTTCATAAATCAAGTTTTATTATCAGCTTCCAGTCCCTAACATGTCTCATCTCGATGCAGAAGCGGAATCAAGAGGTCGAGCGCAGTCAGACCTTCAAACTTATACCCACACTCAAGAAAAGACATTGCATATCAAAGCTGACATCCTGCATTAGCGTAATCCCTCTCCATTGTCCTCTCTCTCCTCCACCTGACCCTGGGTGGTCAGGAGGTTCGATCAGGTCTCCACCGCTGCGACTCCGTCTGCTCCTTGATCTTCGCCGGTGGTCGAGACGTCTTTTCCTGCTCTGAGACGTGAGGTCATTCTACATATGCAATCTCTAAACATTCCACTTATGTCTATACATATTTAGGTATGGATATATGAATCATATAAGCCACATGCATCGTTTTTCCCCATGAAATTGCATGTTTTTCTTTATCAATGTGCAACTCTTTACAAATCAATTTACAATTTTTTTCTAATGCATTAGCAACTTTTTAATATAAATTTGCAGCTATTTCCACAAATTTTTGCACGTTTTTTTTTTTTTTTAAAATGTGCAACATTTATCGACTTGAAGTTGCAGGTTTTTCTTTATCAATTTGCAACCTTTAACACTTAAATTTACAGTTTTTTCTTAATGCATTTGCAACTTTTTTCATACACATTCGAAGTTTTTTCCACAAAAGGTTGCAGGATTTTCTTAATAAATGTGAAACATTTTAACCCATACATTTGCAGGTTTTTCTTAATCAATGTGCAACTTTTTTCATTTAATGTTACAGTTACATTTACAAGTTTTTTCATATCAATTTTATATTTTTTCCACAAAAATTTTCAGGATTTTCTTAATAAATGTGCAACGTTTTTCACCATAAAATTGCAGGTTTTTCTTCATCAATGTGCAACTTTTTTCATACACATTCGACGTTTTTTCCACAAAAGGTTGCAGGATTTTCTTAACAAATGTGAAACATTTTAACCCATACATTTGCAGGTTTTTCTATATCAATGTGCAACTTTTTTCATTTAATGTTACAGGTACATTTACAAGTTTTTTCACCGGCTGCACGGTGGCGCAGTGGTTTAGCACTGTGGCAGCACAGTTTTACCCTCGGCCGGGGGATCGCGGGGATCATGAGATCGTGGGTTCGATCCCAGCCCCCGACCAACAGTGAGCTGTGTGGAGTTTGCATGTTCTCCCCGTGTTGCGCGGGTTTACTCCGGGATTTCTCCGGTTTCCTCCCGCATACCAAAAACATGTAGGTTTAGGGCGCTCGCGCACGCAGCGACCAGCAGCCGGTGGCTTGTCACCAGACTGCAAACCAAGTCTACCTACGGGTACAAATAAGTAACAAAAAAAAAAAAAAAAAAAAAGTTTTTCACCATGAAATTGCAGGTTTTTCTTCATCAATGTGCAACTTTTTACACTTAAATTTACATTTTTTTCTTAATGCATTTGCAACTTTTATCTTGTGAATTTGCCATTTTTTCCACAAGAGTTTGCAGGATATTGTTAATAAATGTGCATTGTAGGGAGCTTGAAATGAAGAAGCGATGTGATTTCATAAATCAAGTTTTATTATCAGCTTCCAGTCCCTAACATGTCTCATCTCGATGCAGAAGCGGAATCAAGAGGTCGAGCGCAGTCAGACCTTCAAACTTATACCCACACTCAAGAAAAGACATTGCATATCAAAGCTGACATCCTGCATTAGCGTAATCCCTCTCCATTGTCCTCTCTCTCCTCCACCTGACCCTGGGTGGTCAGGAGGTTCGATCAGGTCTCCACCGCTGCGACTCCGTCTGCTCCTTGATCTTCGCCGGTGGTCGAGACGTCTTTTCCTGCTCTGAGACGTGAGGTCATTCTACATATGCAATCTCTAAACATTCCACTTATGTCTATACATATTTAGGTATGGATATATGAATCATATAAGCCACATGCATCGTTTTTCCCCATGAAATTGCAGGTTTTTCTTTATCAATGTGCAACTCTTTACAAATAAATTTACAATTTTTTTCTAATGGTTTAGCAACTTTTTAATATAAATTTGCAGCTATTTCCACAAATTTTTGCACGTTTTTTTTTTTTTAAAATGTGCAACATTTATCGACTTGAAGTTGCAGGTTTTTCTTTATCAGTTTGCAACCTTTTACACTTAAATTTACAGTTTTTTCTTAATAAATTTGCAACTTTTGTCATACACATTCACCGTTTTTTCCACAAACGGTTGCAAGATTTTCTTAATAAATGTGCAAATGTTTTAACCCATACATTTGCAGATTTTACTTTATCAATGTGCAACATTTTGCATTTAATTTTAGTTTTTTCTTAATACATTTACAAGTTTTTTCATATAAATTCAAAATTTTTTCCACAATAGTTTTAATGATTTTCTTAATAAATGTGCAACGTTTTTCATCATGAAATTGCAGGTTTTTCTTTATCAATGTCCAACTTTTTACACTTAAATTTACAGTTTTTTCTTAATGCATTTGCAACTTTTTTCATACACATTCGAAGTTTTTTCCACAAAAGGTTGCAGGATTTTCTTAATAAATGTGAAACATTTTAACCCATACATTTGCAGGTTTTTCTTAATCAATGTGCAACTTTTTTCATTTAATGTTACAGTTACATTTACAAGTTTTTTCATATAAATTTTATATTTTTTCCACAAAAATTTTCAGGATTTTCTTAATAAATGTGCAACGTTTTTCACCATAAAATTGCAGGTTTTTCTTCATCAATGTGCAACTTTTTTCATACACATTCGACGTTTTTTCCACAAAAGGTTGCAGGATTTTCTTAACAAATGTGAAACATTTTAACCCATACATTTGCAGGTTTTTCTATATCAATGTGCAACTTTTTTCATTTAATGTTACAGGTACATTTACAAGTTTTTTCACCGGCTGCACGGTGGCGCAGTGGTTTAGCACTGTGGCAGCACAGTTTTACCCTCGGCCGGGGGATCGCGGGGATCATGAGATCGTGGGTTCGATCCCAGCCCCCGACCAACAGTGAGCTGTGTGGAGTTTGCATGTTCTCCCCGTGTTGCGCGGGTTTACTCCGGGATTTCTCCGGTTTCCTCCCGCATACCAAAAACATGTAGGTTTAGGGCGCTCGCGCACGCAGCGACCAGCAGCCGGTGGCTTGTCACCAGACTGCAAACCAAGTCTACCTACGGGTACAAATAAGTAACAAAAAAAAAAAAAAAAAAAAAACGTTTTTCACCATGAAATTGCAGGTTTTTCTTCATCAATGTGCAGCTTTTTACACTTAAATTTACATTTTTTTCTTAATGCATTTGCAACTTTTATCTTGTGAATTTGCCATTTTTTCCACAAGAGTTTGCAGGATATTGTTAATAAATGTGCATTGTAGGGAGCTTGAAATGAAGAAGCGATGTGATTTCATAAATCAAGTTTTATTATCAGCTTCCAGTCCCTAACATGTCTCATCCCGATGCAGAAGCGGAATCAAGAGGTCGAGCGCAGTCAGACCTTCAAACTTATACCCACACTCAAGAAAAGACATTGCATATCAAAGCTGACATCCTGCATTAGCGTAATCCCTCTCCATTGTCCTCTCTCTCCTCCACCTGACCCTGGGTGGTCAGGAGGTTCGATCAGGTCTCCACCGCTGCGACTCCGTCTGCTCCTTGATCTTCGCCGGTGGTCGAGACGTCTTTTCCTGCTCTGAGACGTGAGGTCATTCTACATATGCAATCTCTAAACATTCCACTTACGTCTATACATATTTAGGTATGGATATATGAATCATATAAGCCACATGCATCGTTTTTCCCCATGAAATTGCAGGTTTTTCTTTATCAATGTGCAACTCTTTACAAATAAATTTACAATTTTTTTCTAATGCTTTAGCAACTTTTTATATAAATTTGCAGCTATTTCCACAAATTTTTGCACGTTTTTTTTTTTTAAAAATGTGCAACATTTATCGACTTGAAGTTGCAGGTTTTTCTTTATCAATTTGCAACCTTTTACACTTAAATTTACAGTTTTTTCTTAATAAATTTGCAACTTTTGTCATACACATTCACCGTTCTTTCCACAAAAGGTTGCAAGATTTTCTTAATAAATGTGCAAATGTTTTAACCCATACATTTGCAGATTTTACTTTATCAATGTGCAACATTTTGCATTTAATTTTAGTTTTTTCTTAATACATTTACAAGTTTTTTCATATAAATTCGAAATTTTTTCACAAAAGTTTTAAGGATTTTCTTAATAAATGTGCAACGTTTTTCATCATGAAATTGCAGGGTTTTTTTTATCAATGTGCAACTTTTTACACTTAAATTTACAGTTTTTTCTTAATGCATTTGCAACTTTTTTCATACACATTCGACGTTTTTTCCACAAAAGGTTGCAGGATTTTCGTAATAAATGTGAAACATTTTAACCCATACATTTGCAGGTTTTTCTTTATCAATGTGCAACTTTTTTCATTTAATGTTACAGTTACATTTACAAGTTTTTTCATATAAATTTGAAATATTTTCCACAAAAATTTTCAGGATTTTCTTAATAAATGTGCAACGTTTTTCATCATGAAATTGCAGAGTTTTTTTTATCAATGTGCAACTTTTTACACTTAAATTTACAGTTTTTTCTTAATGCATTTGCAACTTTTTTCATACACATTCGACGTTTTTTCCACAAAAGGTTGCAGGATTTTCGTAATAAATGTGAAACATTTTAACCCATACATTTGCAGGTTTTTCTTTATCAATGTGCAACTTTTTTCATTTAATGTTACAGTTACATTTACAAGTTTTTTCATATAAATTTGAAATTTTTTCCACAAAAATTTTCAGGATTTTCTTAATAAATGTGCAGTGTTTTTCACCATGAAATTGCAGCTTTTTTCTTCATCAATGTGCAACTTTTTTACACTTAAATTTACATTTTTTTCTTAATGCATTTGCAACTTTTATCTTGTGAATTTGCCGTTTCTTCCACAAGAGTTTGCAGGATTTTGTTAATAAATGTGCATTGTACGGAGCTTGAAATGAAGAAGCGATGTGATTTTATAAATCAAGTTTTATTATCAGCTTCCAGTCCCTAACATGTCTCATCTCGATGCAGAAGCGGAATCAAGAGGTCGAACGCAGTCGGACCTTCAAACTTATACCCACACTCAAGAAAAGACATTGCATATCAAAGCTGACATCCTGCATTAGCGTAATCCCTCTCCATTGTCCTCTCTCTCCTCCACCTGACCCTGGGTGGTCAGGAGGTTCGATCAGGTCTCCACCGCTGCGACTCCGTCTGCTCCTTGATCTTCGCCGGTGGTCGAGACGTCTTGTCCTGCTCTGAGACGTGAGGTCATTCTACATATGCAATCTCTAAACATTCCACTTATGTCTATACATATTTAGGTATGGATTTATGAATCATATAAGCCACATGCATCGTTTTTCCCCATGAAATTGCAGGTTTTTCTTTATCAATGTGCAACTCTTTACAAATAAATTTACAATTTTTTTCTAATGCATTAGCAACTTTTTTATATTAATTTGCAGCTATTTCCACAAATTTTTGCATGTTTTTTTTTTTAAAAATGTGCAACAATTATCGACTTGAAGTTGCAGGTTTTTCTTTATCAATTTGCAACCTTTGACACTTAAATTTACAGTTTTTTCGTAATGCATTTGCAACTTTTTTCATACACATTCGACGTTTTTTCCACAAAAGGTTGCAGGATTTTCTTAATAAATGTAAAACATTTTAACCTATACATTTGCAGGTTTTCCTATATCAATGTGCAACTTTTTTCATTTAATGTTACAGTTTTTTCTAAATACATTTACATGTTTTTTCATATAAATTCGAAATTTTTTCCACAGAAATTTTCAGGATTTTCTTAATAAATGTGCAACGTTTTTCACCATAAAATTGCAGGTTTTTCTTCATCAATGTGCAACTTTTTTCATACACATTCGACGTTTTTTCCACAAAAGGTTGCAGGATTTTCTTAACAAATGTGAAACATTTTAACCCATACATTTGCAGGTTTTTCTATATCAAATGTGCAACTTTTTTCATTTAATGTTACAGGTACATTTACAAGTTTTTTCACCGGCTGCACGGTGGCGCAGTGGTTTAGCACTGTGGCAGCACAGTTTTACCCTCGGCCGGGGGATCGCGGGGATCATGAGATCGTGGGTTTGATCCTAGCCCCCGACCAACAGTGAGCTGTGTGGAGTTTGCATGTTCTCCCCGTGTTGCGCGGGTTTACTCCGGGATTTCTCCGGTTTCCTCCCGCATACCAAAAACATGTAGGTTTAGGGCGCTCGCGCACGCAGCGACCACCAGCCGGTGGCTTGTCACCAGACTGCAAACCAAGTCTACCTACGGGTACAAATAAGTAACAAAAAAAAAACAAAAAAAAACGTTTTTCACCATGAAATTACAGGTTTTTCTTCATCAGTGTTCAACTTTTTACACTTAAATTTACATTTTTTTCTTAATGCATTTGCAACTTTTATCTTGTGAATTTGCCGTTTTTTCCACAAGAGTTTGCAGGATATTGTTAATAAATGTGCATTGTAGGGAGCTTGAAATGAAGAAGCGATGTGATTTCATAAATCAAGTTTTATTATCAGCTTCCAGTCCCTAACATGTCTCATCTCGATGCAGAAGCGGAATCAAGAGGTCGAGCGCAGTCAGACCTTCAAACTTATACCCACACTCAAGAAAAGACATTGCATATCAAAGCTGACATCTTGCATTAGCGTAATCCCTCTCCATTGTCCTCTCTCTCCTCCACCTGACCCTGGGTGGTCAGGAGGTTCTATCAGGTCTCCACCGCTGCGACTCCGTCTGCTCCTTGATCTTCGCCGGTGGTCGAGACGACTTTTCCTGCTCTGAGACGTGAGGTCATTCTACATATGCAATCTCTAAACATTCCACTTATGTCTATACATATTTAGGTATGGATATATGAATCATATAAGCCACATGCATCGTTTTTCCCCATGAAATTGCATGTTTTTCTTTATCAATGTGCAACTCTTTACAAATCAATTTACAATTTTTTTCTAATGCATTAGCAACTTTTTAATATAAATTTGCAGCTGTTTCCACAAATTTTTGCACGTTTTTTTTTTTTAAAAATGTGCAACATTTATCGACTTGAAGTTGCAGGTTTTTCTTTATCAATTTGCAACCTTTTACACTTAAATTTACAGTTTTTTCTTAATAAATTTGCAACTTTTGTCATTCACATTCACCGTTTTTTCCACCAAAGGTTGCAAGATTTTCTTAATAAATGTGCAATGTTTTAACCCATACATTTGCAGATTTTACTTCATCAATGTGCAACTTTTTGCATTTAATTTTAATTTTTTCTTAATACATTTGCAAGTTTTTTCATATAAATTCAAAATTTTTTCCACAAAAGTTTTAATGATTTTATTAATAAATGTGCAACGTTTTTCATCATGAAATTGCAGGTTTTTCTTTATCAATGTGCAACTTTTTACACTCAAATTTACAGTTTTTTCTTAATGCATTTGCAACTTTTTTCATACACATTCGAAGATTTTTCCACAAAAGGTTGCAGGATTTTCTTAATAAATGTGAAACATTTTAACCCATACATTTGCAGGTTTTTCTTAATCAATGTGCAACTTTTTTCATTTAATGTTACAGTTACATTTGCAAGTTTTTTCATATAAATTTGAAATTTTTTCCACAAAAATTTTCAGGATTTTCTTAATAAATGTGCAGCGTTTTTCACCATGAAATTGCAGCTTTTTTCTTCATCAATGTGCACCTTTTTACACTTAAATTTACATTTTTTTCTTAATGCATTTGCAACTTTTATCTTGTGAATTTGCCATTTTTTCCACAAGAGTTTGCAGGATATTGTTAATAAATGTGCATTGTACGGAGCTTGAAATGAAGAAGCGATGTGATTTCATAAATCAAGTTTTATTATCAGCTTCCAGTCCCTAACATGTCTCATCTCGATGCAGAAGCGGAATCAAGAGGTCGAGCGCAGTCAGACCTTCAAACTTATACCCACACTCAAGAAAAGACATTGCATATCAAAGCTGACATCCTGCATTACTGTAATCCCTTTCCATTGTCCTCTCTCTCCTCCACCTGACCCTGGGTGGTCAGGAGGTTCTATCAGGTCTCCACCGCTGCGACTCCGTCTGCTCCTTGATCTTCGCCGGTGGTCGAGACGTCTTTTCCTGCTCTGAGACGTGAGGTCATTCTACATATGCAATCTCTAAACATTCCACTTATGTCTATACATATTTAGGTATGGATATATGAATCATATAAGCCACATGCATCATTTTTCCCCATGAAATTGCAGGTTTTTCTTTATCAATGTGCAACTCTTTACAAATAAATTTACAATTTTTTTCTAATGCTTTAGCAACTTTTTAATATAAATTTGCAGCTATTTCCACAAATTTTTGCACGTTTTTTTTTTTAAAAAATGTGCAACATTTATCGACTTGAAGTTGCAGGTTTTTCTTTATCAATTTGCAACCTTTTACACTTAAATTTACAGTTTTTTCTTAATAAATTTGCAACTTTTGTCATACACATTCACCGTTCTTTCCACAAAAGGTTGCAAGATTTTCTTAATAAATGTGCAAATGTTTTAACCCATACATTTGCAGATTTTACTTTATCAATGTGCAACATTTTGCATTTAATTTTAGTTTTTTCTTAATACATTTACAAGTTTTTTCATATAAATTCGAAATTTTTTCACAAAAGTTTTAAGGATTTTCTTAATAAATGTGCAACGTTTTTCATCATGAAATTGCAGGGTTTTTTTTATCAATGTGCAACTTTTTACACTTAAATTTACAGTTTTTTCTTAATGCATTTGCAACTTTTTTCATACACATTCGACGTTTTTTCCACAAAAGGTTGCAGGATTTTCGTAATAAATGTGAAACATTTTAACCCATACATTTGCAGGGTTTTCTTTATCAATGTGCAACTTTTTTCATTTAATGTTACAGTTACATTTACAAGTTTTTTCATATAAATTTGAAATTTTTTCCACAAAAATTTTCAGGATTTTCTTAATAAATGTGCAACGTTTTTCATCATGAAATTGCAGGGGGTTTTTTTATCAATGTGCAACTTTTTACACTTAAATTTACAGTTTTTTCTTAATGCATTTGCAACTTTTTTCATACACATTCGACGTTTTTTCCACAAAAGGTTGCAGGATTTTCGTAATAAATGTGAAACATTTTAACCCATACATTTGCAGGTTTTTCTTTATCAATGTGCAACTTTTTTCATTTAATGTTACAGTTACATTTACAAGTTTTTTCATATAAATTTGAAATTTTTTCCACAAAAATTTTCAGGATTTTCTTAATAAATGTGCAGTGTTTTTCACCATGAAATTGCAGCTTTTTTCTTCATCAATGTGCAACTTTTTTACACTTAAATTTACATTTTTTTCTTAATGCATTTGCAACTTTTATCTTGTGAATTTGCCGTTTCTTCCACAAGAGTTTGCAGGATTTTGTTAATAAATGTGCATTGTACGGAGCTTGAAATGAAGAAGCGATGTGATTTTATAAATCAAGTTTTATTATCAGCTTCCAGTCCCTAACATGTCTCATCTCGATGCAGAAGCGGAATCAAGAGGTCGAACGCAGTCGGACCTTCAAACTTATACCCACACTCAAGAAAAGACATTGCATATCAAAGCTGACATCCTGCATTACTGTAATCCCTTTCCATTGTCCTCTCTCTCCTCCACCTGACCCTGGGTGGTCAGGAGGTTTGATCAGGTCTCCACCGCTGCGACTCCGTCTGCTCCTTGATCTTCGCCGGTGGTCGAGACGTCTTTTTCTGCTCTGAGACGTGAGGTCATTCTACATATGCAATCTCTAAACATTCCACTTATGTCTATACATATTTAGGTATGGATATATGAATCATATAAGCCACATGCATCGTTTTTCCCCATGAAATTGCAGGTTTTTCTTTATCAATGTGCAACTCTTTGCAAATAAATTTACAATTTTTTTCTAATGCATTAGCAACTTTTTTATATTAATTTGCAGCTATTTCCACAAATTTTTGCATGTTTTTTTTTTAAAAATGTGCAACAATTATCGACTTGAAGTTGCAGGTTTTTCTTTATCAATTTGCAACCTTTGACACTTAAATTTACAGTTTTTTCGTAATGCATTTGCAACTTTTTTCATACACATTCGACGTTTTTTCCACAAAAGGTTGCAGGATTTTCTTAATAAATGTAAAACATTTTAACCTATACATTTGCAGGTTTTCCTATATCAATGTGCAACTTTTTTCATTTAATGTTACAGTTTTTTCTAAATACATTTACATGTTTTTTCATATAAATTCGAAATTTTTTCCACAGAAATTTTCAGGATTTTATTAATAAATGTGCAGTGTTTTTCACCATGAAAGTGCAGGTTTTTTCTTCATCAATGTGCAATCTTTTACTCTTAAATTTACAGTTTTTTCTTAATAATTTGCAACTTTTGTCTACACATTCACCGTTTTTTCCACAAAGGTTGCAAGATTTTTTTAATCATGTTCAAATGTTTTTATCCATACCATTTGCAGATTTTACTTTAACAATGAGCAACATTTTGCAATTTAATTTTAGTTTTTTTTAATACAATTTACAAGTTTTTTCCATAAAATTCGAAATTTTTTCACAATGTTTTAATGATTTTCTTAAAAATGTGAACGTTTTCATCTAGAAATTGCAGTTTTTATCTTTATCAATGTGCAACTTTTTACACTTAAATTTTACAGTCTTTTTTAATGCATTTGCAAACTTTTTTCATACACATTCGAAGTTTTTTCCACAAGTTGCAGTATTTTCTTAACAAATGTAAACATTTTAACCCATACATTTGCAGGTTTTTATATATAATGTGAACTTTTGTCTTTTAATGTATACAGGTTACATTTACAAGTTTTTTTCACGGCCCTGAACGGGTTGCAGTGGTTTTAGCACTGTGGCAGCACAGTTTTACCCTCGGCGGGGGATCGCGGGGTCATGAGATCGATGGGTTCGAACCAGCCCCGCCAACAGTGAGCTGTGTGGAGTTTGCATGTTCTCCGTGTTGGCGGGTTTACTCCGGGATTTCTCCGGTTTTCTCCGCATACCAAAAAACATGTTGTTATAGGGCGCTCGCGCACGCAGCGACCAGCAGCCGGTGGCTTGTCACCAGACTGCAAACCAAGTCTACCTACGGGTACAAATAAGTAACAAAAAAAAAAAAAAAAAAGTTTTTCACCATGAAATTGCAGGTTTTTTCTTCATCAATGTGCACCTTTTTACACTTAAATTTACATTTTTTTCTTAATGCATTTGCAACTTTTATCTTGTGAATTTGCCCTTTCTTCCACAAGAGTTTGCAGGATTTTGTTAATAAATGTGCATTGTAGGGAGCTTGAAATGAAGAAGCGATGTGATTTCATAAATCAAGTTTTATTATCAGCTTCCAGTCCCTAACATGTCTCATCTCGATGCAGAAGCGGAATCAAGAGGTCGAACGCAGTCGGACCTTCAAACTTATACCCACACTCAAGAAAAGACATTGCATATCAAAGCTGACATCCTGCATTAGCGTAATCCCTCTCCATTGTCCTCTCTCTCCTCCACCTGACCCTGGGTGGTCAGGAGGTTCGATCAGGTCTCCACCGCTGCGACTCCGTCTGCTCCTTGATCTTCGCCGGTGGTCGAGACGTCTTTTCCTGCTCTGAGACGTGAGGTCATTCTACATATGCAATCTCTAAACATTCCACTTATGTCTATACATATTTAGGTATGGATATATGAATCATATAAGCCACATGCATCGTTTTTCCCCATGAAATTGCAGGTTTTTCTTTATCAATGTGCAACTCTTTACAAATAAATTTACAATTTTTTTCTAATGCATTAGCAACTTTTTAATATAAATTTGCAGCTATTTCCACAAATTTTTGCACGTTTTTTTTTTTTAAAAATGTGCAACATTTATCGACTTGAAGTTGCAGGTTTTTCTTTATCAATTTGCAACCTTTTACACTTAAATTTACAGTTTTTTCTTAATAAATTTGCAACTTTTGTCATACACATTCACCGTTTTTTCCACAAAAGGTTGCAAGATTTTCTTAATAAATGTGCAATGTTTTAACCCATACATTTGCAGATTTTACTTCATCAATGTGCAACTTTTTGCATTTAATGTTACAGTTTTTTCTTAATACATTTACAAGTTTTTTCATATAAATTCGAAATTTTTTCCACAAAAGTTTTAATGATTTTATTAATAAATGTGCAACGTTTTTCATCATGAAATTGCAGGTTTTTCTTTATCAATGTGCAACTTTTTACACTTAAATTTACAGTTTTTTCTTAATGCATTTGCAACTTTTTTCATACACATTCGAAGTTTTTTCCACAAAAGGTTGCAGGATTTTCTTAATAAATGTGAAACATTTTAACCCATACATTTGCAGGTTTTTCTTAATCAATGTGCAACTTTTTTCATTTAATGTTACAGTTACATTTACAAGTTTTTTCATATAAATTTGAAATTTTTTCCACAAAAATTTTCAGGATTTTCTTAATAAATGTGCAGCGTTTTTCACCATGAAATTGCAGCTTTTTTCTTCATCAATGTGCACCTTTTTACACTTAAATTTACATTTTTTTCTTAATGCATTTGCAACTTTTATCTTGTGAATTTGCCATTTTTTCCACAAGAGTTTGCAGGATATTGTTAATAAATGTGCATTGTACGGAGCTTGAAATGAAGAAGCGATGTGATTTCATAAATCAAGTTTTATTATCAGCTTCCAGTCCCTAACATGTCTCATCTCGATGCAGAAGCGGAATCAAGAGGTCGAGCGCAGTCAGACCTTCAAACTTATACCCACACTCAAGAAAAGACATTGCATATCAAAGCTGACATCCTGCATTACTGTAATCCCTTTCCATTGTCCTCTCTCTCCTCCACCTGACCCTGGGTGGTCAGGAGGTTCTATCAGGTCTCCACTGCTGCGACTCCGTCTGCTCCTTGATCTTCGCCGGTGGTCGAGACGTCTTTTCCTGCTCTGAGACGTGAGGTCATTCTACATATGCAATCTCTAAACATTCCACTTATGTCTATACATATTTAGGTATGGATATATGAATCATATAAGCCACATGCATCGTTTTTCCCCATGAAATTGCAGGTTTTTCTTTATCAATGTGCAACTCTTTACAAATAAATTTACAATTTTTTTCTAATGCATTAGCAACTTTTTTATATAAATTTGCAGCTATTTCCACAAATTTTTGCACGTTTTTTTTTTTAAAAAATGTGCAACATTTATCGACTTGAAGTTGCAGGTTTTTCTTTATCAATTTGCAACCTTTTACACTTAAATTTACAGTTTTTTCTTAATAAATTTGCAACTTTTGTCATACACATTCACCGTTCTTTCCACAAAAGGTTGCAAGATTTTCTTAATAAATGTGCAAATGTTTTAACCCATACATTTGCAGATTTTACTTTATCAATGTGCAACATTTTGCATTTAATTTTAGTTTTTTCTTAATACATTTACAAGTTTTTTCATATAAAATCGAAATTTTTTCACAAAAGTTTTAAGGATTTTCTTAATAAATGTGCAACGTTTTTCATCATGAAATTGCAGAGTTTTTTTTTCAATGTGCAACTTTTTACACTTAAATTTACAGTTTTTTCTTAATGCATTTGCAACTTTTTTCATACACATTCGACGTTTTTTCCACAAAAGGTTGCAGGATTTTCTTAATAAATGTGCAAATGTTTTAACCCATACATTTGCAGATTTTACTTTATCAATGTACAACATTTTGCATTTAATTGTAGTTTTTTCTTAATACATTTACAAGTTTTTTCATATAAATTCGAAATTTTTTCCACAATAGTTTTAATGATTTTCTTAATAAATGTGCAACGTTTTTCATCATGAAATTGCAGGTTTTTCTTTATCAATGTGCAACTTTTTACACTTAAATTTACAGTTTTTTCTTAATGCATTTGCAACTTTTTTCATACACATTCGAAGTTTTTTCCACAAAAGGTTGCAGGATTTTCTTAATAAATGTGAAACATTTTAACCCATACATTTGCAGGTTTTTCTTTATCAATGTGCAACTTTTTTCATTTAATGTTACAGTTACATTTACAAGTTTTTTCATATAAATTTGAAATTTTTTCCACAAAAATTTTCAGGATTTTCTTAATAAATGTGCAGCGTTTTTCACCATGAAATTGCAGCTTTTTTCTTCATCAATGTGCACCTTTTTACACTTAAATTTACATTTTTTTCTTAATGCATTTGCAACTTTTATCTTGTGAATTTGCCGTTTTTTCCACAAGAGTTTGCAGGATATTGTTAATAAATGTGCATTGTAGGGAGCTTGAAATGAAGAAGCGATGTGATTTTATAAATCAAGTTTTATTATCAGCTTCCAGTCCCTAACATGTCTCATCTCGATGCAGAAGCGGAATCAAGAGGTCGAGCGCAGTCAGACCTTCAAACTTATACCCACACTCAAGAAAAGACATTGCATATCAAAGCTGACATCCTGCATTACTGTAATCCCTCTCCATTGTCCTCTCTCTCCTCCACCTGACCCTGGGTGGTCAGGAGGTTCGATCAGGTCTCCACCGCTGCGACTCCGTCTGCTCCTTGATCTTCGCCGGTGGTCGAGACGTCTTTTCCTGCTCTGAGACGTGAGGTCATTCTACATATGCAATCTCTAAACATTCCACTTATGTCTATACATATTTAGGTATGGATATATGAATCATATAAGCCACATGCATCGTTTTTCCCCATGAAATTGCAGGTTTTTCTTTATCAATGTGCAACTCTTTACAAATAAATTTACAATTTTTTTCTAATGCATTAGCAACTTTTTTATATAAATTTGCAGCTATTTCCACAAATTTTTGCACGTTTTTTTTTTTTAAAAATGTGCAACATTTATCGACTTGAAGTTGCAGGTTTTTCTTTATCAATTTGCAACCTTTTACACTTAAATTTACAGTTTTTTCTTAATAAATTTGCAACTTTTGTCATTCACATTCACCGTTTTTTCCACCAAAGGTTGCAAGATTTTCTTAATAAATGTGCAATGTTTTAACCCATACATTTGCAGATTTTACTTCATCAATGTGCAACTTTTTGCATTTAATGTTACAGTTTTTTCTTAATACATTTACAAGTTTTTTCATATAAATTCGAAATTTTTTCACAAAAGTTTTAAGGATTTTCTTAATAAATGTGCAACGTTTTTCATCATGAAATTGCAGGTTTTTCTTTATCAATGTGCAACTTTTTACACTTAAATTTACAGTTTTTTCTTAATGCATTTGCAACTTTTTTCATACACATTCGAAGTTTTTTCCTCAAAAGGTTGCAGGATTTTCTTAATAAATGTGAAACATTTTAACCCATACATTTGCAGGTTTTTCTTAATCAATGTGCAACTTTTTTCATTTAATGTTACAGTTACATTTACAAGTTTTTTCATATAAATTTGAAATTTTTTCCACAAAAATTTTCAGGATTTTGTTAATAAATGTGCAAAGTTTTTCACCATGAAATTGCAGGTTTTTCTTCATCAATGTGCAACTTTTTTCATACACATTCGACGTTTTTTACACAAAAGGTTGCAGGATTTTCTTAATAAATGTGAAACATTTTAACCCATACATTTGCAGGTTTTTCTTAATCAATGTGCAACTTTTTTCATTTAATGTTACAGTTACATTTACAAGTTTTTTCATATAAATTTGATATTTTTTCCACAAAAATTTTCAGGATTTTCTTAATAAATGTGCAACGTTTTTCACCATGAAATTGCAGGTTTTTCTTCATCAATGTGCAACTTTTTTCATACACATTCGACGTTTTTTCCACAAAAGGTTGCAGGATTTTCTTAACAAATGTGAAACATTTTAACCCATACATTTGCAGGTTTTTCTATATCAATGTGCAACTTTTTTCATTTAATGTTACAGGTACATTTACAAGTTTTTTCACCGGCTGCACGGTGGCGCAGTGGTTTAGCACTGTGGCAGCACAGTTTTACCCTCGGCCGGGAGATCGCGGGGATCATGAGATCGTGGGTTCGATCCCAGCCCCCGACCAACAGTGAGCTGTGTGGAGTTTGCATGTTCTCCCCGTGTTGCGCGGGTTTACTCCGGGATTTCTCCGGTTTCCTCCCGCATACCAAAAACATGTAGGTTTAGGGCGCTCGCGCACGCAGCGACCAGCAGCCGGTGGCTTGTCACCAGACTGCAAACCAAGTCTACCTACGGGTACAAATAAGTAACAAAAAAAAAAAAAAAAAAAAACGTTTTTCACCATGAAATTGCAGGTTTTTCTTCATCAATGTGCAACTTTTTACACTTAAATTTACATTTTTTTCTTAATGCATTTGCAACTTTTATCTTGTGAATTTGCCGTTTTTTCCACAAGAGTTTGCAGGATATTGTTAATAAATGTGCATTGTAGGGAGCTTGAAATGAAGAAGCGATGTGATTTCATAAATCAAGTTTTATTATCAGCTTCCAGTCCCTAACATGTCTCATCTCGATGCAGAAGCGGAATCAAGAGGTCGAGCGCAGTCAGACCTTCAAACTTATACCCACACTCAAGAAAAGACATTGCATATCAAAGCTGACATCCTGCATTAGCGTAATCCCTCTCCATTGTCCTCTCTCTCCTCCACCTGACCCTGGGTGGTCAGGAGGTTCGATCAGGTCTCCACCGCTGCGACTCCGTCTGCTCCTTGATCTTCGCCGGTGGTCGAGACGTCTTTTCCTGCTCTGAGACGTGAGGTCATTCTACATATGCAATCTCTAAACATTCCACTTATGTCTATACATATTTAGGTATGGATATATGAATCATATAAGCCACATGCATCGTTTTTCCCCATGAAATTGCAGGTTTTTCTTTATCAATGTGCAACTCTTTACAAATAAATTTACAATTTTTTTCTAATGCTTTAGCAACTTTTTAATATAAATTTGCAGCTATTTCCACAAATTTTTGCACGTTTTTTTTTTTAAAAATGTGCAACATTTATCGACTTGAAGTTGCAGGTTTTTCTTTATCAATTTGCAACCTTTTACACTTAAATTTACAGTTTTTTCTTAATAAATTTGCAACTTTTGTCATACACATTCACCGTTTTTTCCACAAAAGGTTGCAAGATTTTCTTAATAAATGTGCAAATGTTTTAACCCATACATTTGCAGATTTTACTTCATCAATGTGCAACTTTTTGCATTTAATTTTAATTTTTTCTTAATACATTTACAAGTTTTTTCATATAAATTCGAAATTTTTTCACAAAAGTTTTAAGGATTTTCTTAATAAATGTGCAACGTTTTTCATCATGAAATTGCAGGGTTTTTTTTATCAATGTGCAACTTTTTACACTTAAATTTACAGTTTTTTCTTAATGCATTTGCAACTTTTTTCATACACATTCGACGTTTTTTCCACAAAAGGTTGCAGGATTTTCGTAATAAATGTGAAACATTTTAACCCATACATTTGCAGGTTTTTCTTTATCAATGTGCAACTTTTTGACGAAGAACGATCCAACAGACTCTCATGATAAATTGTATATCAAGGATTCAGTGTACCCCGCCCGGTATGGGGTTACCGGGGCCCCACCCTGGAGCCAGGCCTGGGGGAGGGGCTCGAAGGCTAGCGTCTGGTGGCCGGGTTTCCACCCATGGGACCCGGCCGGGCTCAGCCCGAAGGAGTTACATGGGTCCGCCCTCCAGTAGGTTCACCACCTGCAGGAGGGATCATGGAAGTCCGGTGCTATGTGGATTAGATGGCAGTCAAAGGCGGAGACCTTGGCGGACTGATCCCAAGCTTTCTAAACTGGCTTTTGGTACGTGGAATGTCACCTCTCTGGTGGGGAAGGAGCCTGAGCTGGTGTACGAGATTGAGCGATACCGGCTAGATATAGTCGGCCTCACCTCAACACACAGCTCCGGTTCCGGAACCAGTCTCCTGGAGAGGGGCTGGAGCTTGGCCTTTTCTGGAGTTGCCCCGGGCGAGAGGCGACGAGCAGGGGTAGGTATTCTTGTATCGCCCCACCTTGCTGCCTCTATATTGGAGTTTTCCCCGGTGGACGAAAGGGTTGCTTCCCTGCGCCTTCGGGTTGGGAAACGGGTCCTGACCATCATTTGTGCCTATGCACCAAATGATGTTTCAGAGTACCCACCCTTTTTGGAGTCTGTGACTGGGGTGCTGGAGGGTGCTCCTCCTGGAGACTCCATTGTCCTACTGGGGGACTTCAATGCGCACGTGGGCAACGACAGTGAAACCTGGAGGGGGGTGATTGGGAGGAACGGCCTGCCCGATCTGAACCCGAGTGGTGTTCAGTTATTGGACTTCTGTGCTAACCACAGTCTGTCTATAACGAACACCATGTTCAAGCATAAGGGTGTCCATATGTGCACCTGGCACCAGGACACCCTAGGCCGCAGGTCGATGATCGATTTTGTTATCGTATCATCAGACCTGCGACCGTATGTCTTGGACACCCGAGTAAAGAGAGGTGCAGAGCTGTCAACTGATCACCACCTGGTGGTGAGTTGGATCCGATGGCAGGGGAGGAAGCCATTCAGACCTGGTAGACCCAAACGTATAGTGAGGGTGTGCTGGGAGCGTCTGGCTGAGGCCCCTGTCCGGGAGGTCTTCAACTCCCACCTCCGGAAGAACTTCAACCACATTCCGAGGGAGTCTGGAGACATGGAGTCTGAATGGGCCATGTTCTCCACCTCTGTTGTTGAAGCGGCAGCCCAGAGCTGCGGCCGCAAGGTGGTCGGTGCATCTCGTGGTGGCAACCCCCGAACCAAGTGGTGGACACCAGTGGTGAGGGGGGCCATTAAGCTGAAGAAGGAGTCCTATCAAGCTTGGTTGGCTTGTGGGACTCCCGAAGCAGCTGAGGTGTACCGGCAGGCCAAGCGGAGTGCAGCTCGGGTGGTTGCTGAAGCAAAAACCCGGGTATGGGAGGAGTTCGGTGAGGCCATGGAACAAGACTTTCGGTCGGCTTCGAAGAGATTCTGGCAAACTGTTCGGCGGCTCAGGAGGGGAAAGCAGCTCCCCGTCCACACTGTGTATGGTGCGGATGGGACACTGTTGACTTCAACTGGGGATATCGTCGGGCGGTGGAAGGAATACTTCGAGGATCTCCTCAATCCCACTGATACGCCTTCCACAGAGGAAGCAGGGTTTGGGGACGAGGGGGATGACTCGCCTATCACAGGGGCTGAGGTCGCCAAGGTGGTTAAAAATCTCCTTGGTGGCCGGGCCCCGGGGGTGGACGAGATTCGCCCCGAGTACCTCAAGGCCCTGGATGTTGTTGGGTTGTCATGGTTGACACGCCTCTGCAACATTGCGTGGAGGTCGGGGGCAGTGCCTTTGGCATGGCAAACCGGGGTGGTGGTTCCTCTCTTCAAAAAAGGGGACCGGAGGGTGTGCTCCAACTTTAGAGGGATCACACTCCTCAGCCTCCCTGGGAAGGTCTATGCCAAGGTACTGGAGAGGAGAGTCCGGCCGTTGGTCAAACCTCGGATTCAGGAGGAGCAATGTGGTTTTCGTCCTGGCCGTGGCACATCGGACCAGCTCTTTACCCTCTCGAGAATTCTTGAGGGTTCGTGGGAGTTTGCCCAACCAGTTTACATGTGTTTTGTGGACTTGGAGAAGGCATTTGACCGCGTCCCTCGTGGATTTTTGTGGGGGGTGCTTCGGGAGTATGGGGTATCGGGCTTGTTGTTACGAGCTATTCGGTCTCTGTACGACCGTTGTGAGAGTTTAGTTCGCATTGCCAACACTCGGTCGGAGTCATTCCCAGTGAGAGTTGGACTCCGCCAGGGCTGCCCTTTGTCACCGGTCCTGTTCATAATTTTTATGGACAGGATTTCTAGGCGCAGCCAGGGAATGGAGGGTGTCATGCTTGGTGACCACAGGATCTCATCTCTGTTGTTTGCAGATGATGTTGTCCTGTTGGCTTCATCCAGCTATGACCTACACCTCTTGCTGGGACGGTTTGCCGCTGAGTGTGAAGCGGCTGGGATGAGAATCAGCACCTCCAAGTCCGAGTCCATGGTCCTCAGCCGGAAAAAGGTGGATTGTCCTCTCCGGGTTGGGGACAGGCTCCTGCCCCAAGTGGAGGAGTTTAAGTATCTTGGGGTCTTGTTCACGAGTGAGGGGAAAATGGAGCGAGAGATCGACAGACGGATTGGAGCAGCATCTGCAGTGATGCGGACGTTGTACCGGTCTGTTGTGGTGAAGAGGGAGCTTAGTTCTAAGGCAAAGCTGTCGATTTACCAGTCAATCTACGTTCCTACTCTCACCTATGGTCACGAGCTTTGGGTAATGACCGAAAGAACGAGATCGCGGATACAAGCGGCTGAAATGAGCTTTCTCCGTAGGATTGCTGGACTCACCCTCAGAGATAGGGTGAGGAGCTCAGTCATCCGGGAGAGGCTCAGAGTAGAACCGCTGCTCCTCCACATTGAAAGGAGTCAGTTGAGGTGGTATGGGCATCTGATTAGGATGCCTCCTGGACGCCTCCCACTTGAGGTGTTTCAGGCACGTCCCACTGGGAGGAGACCCCGGGGCAGACCCAGGACTCGGTGGAGAGACTATGTCTCCCAGCTAGTCTGGGAACGCCTTGGTATCCCCTCTGAAGAGCTGGAGCAGGTGGCTGGGGAGAGGGAAGTCTGGGCTTCTCTGCTTGAACTGCTGCCTCCGCGACCCGGACCTCCGGAAAAGCGGTAGAAGATGGATGGATGGATGGATGGAATGTGCAACTTTTTTCATTTAATGTTACAGTTACATTTACAAGTTTTTTCATATAAATTTGAAATTTTTTCCACAAAAATTTTCAGGATTTTCTTAATAAATGTGCAACGTTTTTCATCATGAAATTGCAGGTT